>RCUC01134809.1:0-252303 GCA_003697995.1 Taxidea taxus jeffersonii | reverse complement strand
TCTCTCTCTGTTCTTAGTCAAGCCAGTCTGCCTGTTCTTCAAACACAAACACAGGCTGCACTTCTGCCTCTGCACAAGCTAGTTTCTCTGCCTGAAATGCTTTCCTCCCATATGCCCAAGGCTTCTTCCCTGGCCACCTTCAGGCCTTTACTCAAATGTCACTGCTTCAGTGAAGTCTTCCCTGATTACCTTGACATTTCCTCTTACACCTCGATGCTTTATTTTTCTCTAAAACCCTTATCTCCTTTCAAATTGCTGATATCATTTATTTATTCCTTGAAAAATCATCCTCGTTCTACTGCAATGTCAACTCCATAAAATGAGAGACTTTTAAAAATATTTTGTTTTCATTTAACCCTGGCATCAAGAAAAATGCTGGTAAATAGTAAACACTTGGAAGATGTTTAGAGGGTTAATGAATGAATTTGAAAGTAAATAATGAAATGGCTTGACAGAAGCTACATTTTTGTTTGTTTTATGGGACCATAGCTTTAAAGCTTTAAAAAACCTGTCCAGAGGAACTACAGTTTGAGCCAGGAGTATGTTCTGTCGGTCTGGGATGGAATTTGGGATGCCCAGGAAGGCAATTAAAAGACTTATACAAATCAGGGGTGCCTGTCTGGCTCAGTTGGTGGAGCATGCAACTCTTGATTTCAAGGTTGTGAGTTTGATCCCCACTGGGTGGAGAGATTACTTTAAAAAAAATCTTTAAAAAAAAGGTCTATGCAAATCAAAATCTTGATCAAACAGGCAGTACTGACAGTGAAATTTATGAGTTCTTTTTTTTTTCCCCTGGGTGCTCATCATTATTTGGTGCTTCTATTCCTACCAAAATGATGTTATCTTGTTGTTTATGTATAATTTCATTAATTTTCTTTAATGAGTATGAGTTACATATTTTTGCTCCTTCTAAAATTTTGTTTTGTGGGGTGTCAGCATTCATTTTTTTAAATTTAATGACTGGTCTAATATTTTAACAATCTGTATCAACTTATGTAGAAGTTTCTCTCTATATATGAAGATATGAAACAGCCATAGGCTTTTGTATTTGCTCATATTTTTCTGTCAGACATTTGCTTTTTTATCTCAAAGGTTTGTACCATTAAAGTTTTGAAATTTTATTTAGTTAAATATGTTGATCTTTTACATTTTTAATATCTTCTCTATTACCTTAGGGTTTAGTATTCAGCCCTCCTCCAGACTTTGAATTTCCAATTTTTGTACTTTGTATTTCAAAATGCTTTTTGATTTACATGAAAGTTGCAAATATAGCATAGAAAGTTCCTGTACACTCTTCACCCCGCTTCTCCAAATATTAACATCCTGCCCAACCATAGCACAATTGTCAAAACTAAAACATTAACATTGGTGAAATGCTATTAACTACACCTGACTCTATTTGCATTTCACCATTTTCTGATAATGTTCTGTTTCTATTTCAGAATTTAATTTAGGATCCCTCATCTCATCTCATTTAGCTGTCATATCTCCTAAATCCTCTCTTTTAGTAGTCACGTCTCCTTAGCTGTTAACATTGTTCCTCAGTCTCTCCTTGTCCTTTCATGATGTTGATACTTTTGAAGACAACTGGTCAGTTATTTTGAAGACTGTCCCTCTGGTTTGTCTGACTTTTCTCATTCAACAGATTGAGGTTATGTGTTTTTGGCAAGAATACAAGACTTAATGTCATTGCCCTACTCCGTGGCATAACATGGGATTCATGATGTCAGTATGTCTTATCACTGCTTATTACTGGTGATGTTAACTGTGATCATTTGGTTAAGGTGGTATCTGCTGCATGTCTTTTCTGCAAAGTTGCTATTTTCTTCTTTGTAATTAATAAATATCTTGGCAGAGGAGGATATTTTGAGACATTGGAAATATCCTCTTTCTCCTCAAACTTCTGCCTGCTAATTTTATGATCTATCTGTTGATCTTGGATCTAATAATTATTACAGTGGTGTTCAAATGGTGATTTTTTAACTTCCCTTGTTTGTTCTACTTTCATTAAATGGAACTCTTCTGTAAGAAAAAGCTGTCTCTTTGCCTGAATTAATTAATTAATTAATTTGAGTATGGACTCATGGATATTTACTTTGTTTTTCTGGGTCATAATTCAATACTATTACTATCTGTTTTGTTGCTCAAACTGTTCTAGCTTAGTACCACTGGGGCGTTTCTACATGTCTCCATCCCTTTTTTTTTTTTAATTATTTGCATTTTTTTCCTTCTTCTATTTTTACTTCAGAAATATATCTGTTTGGGGGGCACCCAAATAGTAGGCTCAGTCGGTTAAGTGCCCAACTCTTGATTTTGGCTCAGGTCATGATCTCAGAGTCATGAAGTTGAGCCCTGGGTCCGTGCAGGGCATGGACTCTGCTTGAGATTCTCTCTCTCTCTCCCTCTACCCTTCCCCTCCACTCACTCTCTATCTAAAAAAAAAAAAAAATGAAAAAAGTGTATCTGTTTTTATTGGGGATATTGTGGATGTAGGTTGGCAAGGTCTTATGGAGGCTCAAGTGTCCAGTTAGGTTTTGTGGCTTTTCAAGACTCCCTTCAGGTAGAAGGATCCTTGGACACAGGGAAGCTGGGTGCCCTGAGTCATATGGTTGTTGCTGTTTAAATTATTTGCTGTGAGTAGGATCTCAAATATAGCCTTGGTTCCAGCTTTGGACAACAGGCTTGACACATGTCATATTAATGATTCTGAAATTAATACATGATAGCAGAGATAGAAATCCCAGCTACTTAGTTCCAGCCCAGTATTATTTCCATGTTCTTAAGAAAGCTTAAGGCTGACTCTTTTACTTCTGAGGATATGCCATCTGGTTGTCTCTCAGCTCTGTGGATTTTGAAACATGAGGAAAGATGGAGAGAGTGGTAGCTTCCTGGGTGTGTGTAAACTTCATTAAACTGATCATTTTCATTCCTGTTTTCATTGGAGAAGGCAGTGATACTGCCAAGTTATGAGTGCTGGATGCCTCAGTTAAAAATGGATGTTCACGTTAAGAGTCTTGGTGTTGGATTGCCTTCTTGGCATTCCAGCACTCAGCTGCTTTCTTCTAGTGGTTACCTGAGACATCTGGCTGAACAGTGTCTAATCCCTATGCTCTCGTCCGTGACTAACCAGCGCTTCTCTTGCTGGGTTCGTCTCTAGGGATCACAGGACAGCTTGGCTTCTTCCTTCCTGGAGCAATGTGCTATTAATGCCAACCGTGGGGAACTGGGTGTAATGTAATACAGATACTTGGAATTGCTGAGTCACTTCACAGTGATGGTCATGCCCATGAATGTGAGTGAGCAGCATGGAGGTAAAACAGTCTTTAACAACATTACTGGACTTTTCAGACACTCTCATCTTCCCCACATTTGTGTTAAATGTTTGGCCATGTAATGAATTCAGGTTAAGTCAAGAAGAATTTCCTGATATTAAGGATTGAGATAAGTGGAAGAGATAACCCCTGAGATCATATTTGTAAAAGTGGCTTAGACCAAATGAATAGCCCTTTAATCCTTTACTGCCATATAGATTTTTTTCTTTATTATTTTCTGTTTTGGCAGCCTGTTCATAATTTGAAAACTATATCTACTTGTTCACCAGTTGTAGATTGATAAGCTATCAGTTTGAACCAGTGATGAACTGTCTAATCTGACCGTTTAGACCCTATCTTGGGAGCCTAGGTGGCTCAGATGGTTGAGCGACTGCCTTCGGCTCAGGTCATGATCCTGGAGTCCCAGGATGGAGTCTTGCATTGGGTTCTCTGCTCCCTGGGGAGTCTGCTTCTCCCTCTGGCCCTCACCCCTCTCATTCTCTGCTCTCTCATTCTCTCTCTCACAAATAAATACATTTAAAAAATTAGACCCTATCTCATAACTAAATATAAAGTTGTGAGAAGCTCTGGTGCCATGGCAGGTAGAGAGAGCATGGGGGACTGGAGAGGTGAGCTGCTGAACTCCCTTATCAAGTTCTTTATCTTTGGTGCCTCTTTTTTCTGCAAAGAAGAATCCTAGGCTTAAATCCCAATTGTCTACAAAAACTTATTTTTTCAACCTATATTCACTAAGCTAGTTACTGTATACCAGGCACTGCACTAATGTAGCCAGGAATACACTCATAAACAAGATGGTCTTGACCTCATGGAGCTTAAGGTCTACAGCACTGGTGCCCAATAGAAATACAACATGCACACATGCAGCTTAAAATTTTCTGGTAGCTATGTAAAAAAAAAGCAAAAAGAAGCAGATAAAATCAATTTTTTAAAATATATTTCACTTAACATATTTAATATATATACTTAAAATGTAAACATATAATCAATATAAAAATAGTGATATTTTACATTCTTTTTACTGCATTCAGTCTTCAAAATTTGGTACTTTACACTTGTAGCACATCTCACTTTGGATGAGCCACATGTTAGGTGCTCAACAGCTTCATATGCCAGTGGCTACTGGACTGGGCAATGCAGGCTTGACTGACAAGTAAAAACATTCAGATTATAATGGTAATGAGTGCCTTAGTGAGGGAGGAAATTCTGCCTGCTCAGCACCTGGGAAGGTGAGACTTGAAGGATGAGTGGGAGGTGACCAGAAGAAAGGAAGGTAAGAGTACTCTAGGCAAAGGGAACTGTGTGATGTCTTTGAGTTGAAAAAGGAGTGAAGAGGAAACCAATATGTGGAAATTTGTGAATGAGGGAGAAAATGATGGTACTAAGAACAGGAAAAGAGAAATCATCCAGACCAGGAGAAATCTAGTTTTAGAGGAAGGATAGGTTTGATTTTAAAATGTTGACTTTCAGGTGCAAAAAGCAGAGATGGGGGAGAGGCAAATGGGAGAGTGGAAAGACTAGAGGCTAGCCTTCTGAGTTAATGGAGTTATCTTTTGTTGAAGTCCTAATGCCTGAACTTCTTCTCAGGGGCCACTTATTAGGTGGGCTGGAGACCACAATGGGCAAGAGGGAATCAGGTACATTGGATAATTAGCTCAGGAGGGCGAAGAGACGGTGAACATAAAATTGTGTTCTAGAGAAGGCCAAAGGTCATGATGGGGAGATTGAAATGATGATGTCTTGGGGCCGAAAGGAAAAGGAATGGAAGATAAAATCAAAGGGGTGGAAGCTGGGAGAGAGGGAATGGAGTGGGAAGCAGAAATAAGAAGGGAAATCAAAGGTCAAATTAGAAGGTCAATTAGAAGGTCAAAAGGGATAGGTGACTAGCTGCCTGTGGCATGGTGGATGGTGAGTGAGCCAGGTTTAAGGTGAAGGTGAAAGGATAGCTATCATGTTACTAATACTTCTACAAACTGGTGGTTTCAGAGGAAATGACCCAGAGACTGAAGAGAGGCCTGGGAAAATGGGCTAATCTCTCTAAGAGCCAAAATATGCTTATAAGCCTGGACAGAAATCTTCTTTGCTTGGGCACTGTGGGAAGCCTGCTGCGGCTGTTACCTCCCTTGCTCTTATAATACCAGACACAAGTGAAGTGTCTGCTACTCTCGGCAAATCATACAGAGGTGGTGGTGATGAAAGCTGGTATTTGTATTTTAGCTGGGGGTCTCTCCTCCGCCCATCACAAGGAGCAGGCAGGGCATTCCTAGATCACTGGGCTCCTGGTCAATGACCACTAGTGTTGAAGCTTCAACTTCATCGTTAAGTCACTTAGAGCTTGCTGTGTCCATGTGGAGATCACATAAGAAGCTTGATTCCTAAGCTCCCAGAGATTGTGTTTCCGACCCTTTCACCTGGAACACTGAATCAGCAGTGTTCTCTTGTCAGTTGTGAGAGAGAGAGAAGGCAGCAGTTGGTACGATGGGCAATGGGCCTGTCTGAAGACCCAGTCCAGAGTGGTCACCAACTACAAGTGCTGTAATTAAAAAACAAAACAAAACCATTCTGCAGACCAAGTCCCTTTCAGCAGGGAGGAAAGCTGTGCGGTGTTAGAATACTGTGATGATGTTCTGCTGTGGGAGTAATCCTGGTTTTCAAGGGCAGACATTTTGCTCAGTGATGTTTGTGGAAATGTGAATGTCTACTCTCTGGGTCTTAGCTCTGACAATACTCTCCCCTCATAATCATAGACAGGTAAGAACGACAGGTGCATGAATAATAAGAGGTAACAATGTATGGATAGAGTAATCATAAACCAAGACTGGAAGAGTCATTTTTAATCTAGGCTTGTCCGAATAACTGTGTGTCTACATTTATTGATGATGTTGCTTAAACAGTGATTAAGAGCTAAGTTAAATTATTCTGGAACAGGGCAGACTTAAAAGGAATTTGGTAAATTAAGGAAATAAGATTAGGTCTTTGACTGTAAGCCAACCTCTTGGATGACAGTTCTTTCAGGCCTTTTGTGGATGGGAAGGGAGAGAGAGAAAGGGGAGGGGAGGCAGTTGAGGAGTTTGGAAGGTATGAAGGACCAGATTGTTCGGGGTTTGGAGGTCATCAGAAGGACTTTGCATTTTATTCTAGGAATAATAAGAAGATGGGGGAGTGTTTTATGTAGAGGAGTATTCATAAGATCTGATTTGTGTTTTTAGAAGTTTACTCTGGCTGCCTTGAGGTCCAGCCGTATTGGATCTAGAGGGAGAGTAAAGTTCCCCTTCTAATTCTGGTCTTGTAGCTGATCAAAGGTCTGCTTCCCAAGTGACAGCAAAAGAAATCGGAAACAACGCACAGAGGCAAGAAAGGAGCAGGACAGGGGCAGGACAAGGAGCAGGAGGTTCCCACTGCCCACATTCTACCGGCTTGCCAATGTAGCCGACGTCAAAGGAAGTCAAGCATGCAAAAGACGTCTTTGAAGTTTTGTTTGAAGAGAAGCCATGCTTAAGAACGGGTTTGAAAAACTTGAAAATGGGATAAATGAAGGGCTTGCCCTGCTTGGGGGCTGGCCCATATCAGGTGTGCTGAGCAGAGTGCCCAGAGCAGGCCCCAAACAGAAGCTCCCTGGGGGGATTGCTCAGTCCTGCTTCTCGTTGGCCACTCCCACCCTACGGAGGAGTCAGTGAGGATTTGCCTCCAGAAGGACCATCTGAGAATGGAAGTCTACTTCTTTTACTCCCTGTCCTGACAGACTTCCACCTCTGGGCCACCCTGCCCTTCACCCCATTGACCAGCCTCTGTTCTCCCTATAGTGAGGCCCCTGTGAGGCCTGAGTGCACTGCGCCCTCTTACAGTTTACTGTGCATAGAGGAGACAGAAAGTTCATCTCTGTCAGGTAATTTTAGTGCAAACGTTTTGTAATTACTAAGAGGAAATTTCAGGGCACGGGTTGCATGCAGTCCTTCTTCTGCTTTGTTTGGAGTCAGTTCATGATGAAGAAGCCGCTAATTCTGCCCCTCTGCCTTAGCTGTGGGAAGTCAGGGCATGTTCTAGAAACCGCTCCGCATAACGCCTCATACCTGAACTCTTCTTTTCTGTTCAGTCCTAACTCCCAAACCTTCCAGAGCTGGGCTGGACTGGTTCAGTTGACCTGTTTCTCTCTCTCTCTCTCTCTGCCTGTGAGATTTCTGGAAAAGCAAAATCCATTTAGGTGAGGGCTCAGGCTTATCTCTTCAGCCGCAGGCTGGGGTGGTTTCTCTTCTAGCTGCACAAACCCCCAGGTGGTTAGCAGTCTCTGGCTTTTGCCCTTGGACCTTGCTGGGCTCACTCACAACCCCCTATAAGTCTTTGGCTCCCTGGCCTGCTCTGCTTGGTGGAGACCTCTGTGTCTGTCTGCAAAGCCTCCGCTTTCTCCTCTGCCTTTCTCTGTTGAACCTCATCTCTCTTTACAGGACTTCACAACCTGCCCTTCTGGCCACAGCTTAGTCCGGCCTCCCATGTCATCTTTTCCATCTTGAGCCCTGGGACCTGAAACAGGTGAAGCCAACTCGCTCTCATGTAAAATCCCACGGCCCCTATGCTGTACATTTTACAACTTTAATAAATTTTGAGAATGCAACTCAGTCATTTTGCAAAGGTCATATCTGTGGACTTAGTCATTTTGCAAAGGTCATATCTGTGGACTTCTATGAATCATATTTATTTTTCAAGGTTTTTCTAAAAGGTATTGGTTTTATTTCAAAATTTTTACACTCTGTATATGTTTTCTAGGTATCTAACCCCCGAATGTATTAGTACCTCTCTTTAAAGATCTACTGTTTTTGTTTAAGAATATGGTGTGCTCTCTCTCTCTCCATCTCTCTGTATATATGTATGTAAGGTTAAATGATCTTTATAAAAAGCGCTCAGGAAAGATTTGAATGTGCATTTTGAACTTTAAATTGAGATGTGTCAGATCTTTTTATTTAAGTAATTACAGTTGAAAGTAGTTTTAGCTCTAATTTTATAGGAGGTAAATCCTAATAATTATATCCTTGTGTGCATTAGTAAAGATGGGTATTTTTGTTAGTATAAAACAAAGGTTCAGTGGAGTTGCCTTGTGTGGGGTTCTGGCTTGGTTACAGGTGCACGGAGGATTAAGGTAGTAAGTTGGGAAGCGTCTGTAGGCTACGTGTTTCACAAGTGCAGGCTTAATGGGCTGGGTAGGGGAAGAAACAGTATTTGCCTTCAGTCTTGCTTGAGTCAAGCTTTGGGAAGTATATTGAGTTTTTAGAACTTAGGGAGGACACCCCACTGACCATTCTTGGATCTCCCCCCCCCCAGTTGTAAATTCTCTTGAGGCTTAATTATACATGGAAATGTAAACATAGAAGGGTTATTAAGTAGCCTATAACAAGGCCAAAGTGCCTGTAGATTCTCTACCTTCCTTTTGTTGGATTACCTATTAGTGTTTCCTGGTAATGCACAATGAATTAGACATTCAGAACCTTTCAGGACTCAAACAGAAAAGTGTTTGCAGAGAATGTAGTATGACTGGCTTTGAAGCGGGCCCATATGGACATCTCCCTCCTTTTCTTTTCTGACTCCTGACTCATAAACGCAGGTGCCTCTACAGTGATCTTCGAGTCTTTGCTGGATTCCATGTCTGCACTCTTTGCTTCATCTTGATCTATGGCTTTTAACAAGTTATGTATCAGTGGAACCTATTATGGAATTCTTTTCTTTTTTAAAAAATTAAGAACAAAGGGAATACAGTTTAGAGATAATTTTTTTCCTTCCTTCTATTCATACGCCTCCTACTTGTCACTGTTTCCATCAGGATGATTTTTAAAAAAAATTTATACAAGCACTCCATGTGCATCATGGAAAAATTTCAAAAATACAGAATAGCTAAGGAAAAAAAAAGTGACTCCCAAATTTCCCCACACAGAAGTGACCTGTTTGGTTTATAGCAATCTTCTCAGTGGAATCCACTGGCACATCAGTTTCTAAGAACTCTTCGTGGGGCTCCTGTCTGCTGTGGGTCTGTGTATAAAATTTACCGTTACTAGAACCACAGAGAGACAAACTCTTCCTGAAACGAAGTATAGCAGGTTAATGAGAAAGCGGCACCACCACAGTGTAATGTGCTATCAGCGCCCAGGGAAGATGGCACCAGTCGCATGCTTGCCATCCCGTGGAACCACTTGGCTTTGTGGAGCAGAGGAGGTCCCTGTCAGAGCAGTGGACACTTCAGCTCACACAGACTGAACTGCAGCATGACAAACCAAGCAGTGTGGGATGGCTGTGGGGTCGCTTAGGCCTTTCTTCTTCTTCTTTTTTTTTCTTCAAAAGCCTTTGAATTCTTTACAGTGTCTGGCCTAACTTAAAATTAAAGAAATATTCATGAAAACACCTCTGAGCTCTACTGTTACTTATTAAATTAAAAAAAAAATGAGTGACGGTGACAACATCCAGTGGTAATGGAGGTGTGGGAGAATAGACATTCCTGTGTTGCTAGTGACTTTTAAATTGCTTCAGTAATTCTGGAGCGCATTTTGTCCAATTATAGCAAGAGCCGTAAAACTGATTTTGTGCCCTTTTACTCCGTTGTCGCTCACATTGTGGGATATAGCTTGAGGAAATAATCTAAAAATAGAAAGCAACTTATATAAAGATGGTCACAGTTATAAATTATGCGTAATCAGGAAAGCCGTCGTCAAGAGATTCCCCTTCTGTTTTACCATCCTCAGAAATGTGTTTTTTCCACTCAGGAGAGCTGTTCTAAGGAATGAAGCCTTTGAATGTGACTGACCCTGCAGATTAGAGAAGCCTCTTCTGTCAAGGTGAAAAGATGCATTTGGTGACTTTCTTTCTTTCTCCCTTCCTCCCTCCCTCCCTTCCTTCCTTCTTTCTTTTTTTTTAGTATTTTATTTATTTATTTGACACAGAGAGAGAGTGAGAGAGCGAGAGCACACAAGCAGGGGGAGCTGCCCGCAGAGGGAGGAGAGGGAGAAGCAGGCTCCCTGCCAAGCAGGGAGCCCAATGTGAGGCTCCATCCCAGGATCCTGGGATCATGACCTGAGCTGAAGGCAGACACCTAACTGACTGAGCACCCAGGCACCCCAGTTGGTGACTTTCTGTGCCGAATAAGCAGCTTGGGGATTTTCTTTAGTCCTACCAAATTTTCTTAAGATAGACCCTAATGTTGATTTGAAAGATACTAGAAGACAGAGTGAACATAGAGGACATCTTCTTGAACTCACTGGCTGCGACAGGCCCTTCCTCTAGTGTACAGCCCGATGTCTGGTCATTGCCTGATCAGCTTATTACTTCTTGGGGCAATTTGTCAGCAATTCTACTATTTAGAAAGCTCTTCCTTCTGTTAGAACAAAATCAACATACTTGCAACTTCTGCCTATTAATTTCATTTCAGCCTTCTGAGGACATGTAGAATAAATCCAGCTTTCCTGTAAGTCTTTTCTTTTTTCTCCCCAGGCTAAAAAGCCATAGCTCTTTTAGACTCTCCTCAGATGTTCAACATATGTTCAACATATGGTTATTTTTTTCTGGAGGCATACCAATTGGTTGATGTGCTCCTTAAAGAATTCAGAAGAAAATGACCACAATGCCCTGAGTGTAGTCTAAACATTGAAGAGAAAGCCTGGTTCTTGACACCATGATTTCAGGAATATTAAGACCTCATTAGCTTTTATCCATGCCATGTACCTAGATTGTGTGTATATACAACTAAAACCCGCTAGTATTTTCATTTGCATGGCCTGGCCTCTTCTCTATCCTGTAGAGTTGCTTATTTGAATCTAAGTGCCATTTCCTATTCTTTTTTGGTGGCGGAGGGCATCTGTAAAATATATTTATTTATTTGTTTATTTAATTTTTTTTCTGTGATCCATAATTCATTGTTTATGCACCATACCCAGTGCTCCATGCAATACGTGCCCTCATTAATACCCATCACCAGGCTCTTACATATGATCTTTTCAGGGAGGAATAATTTAGATGTAGTAACAGGCTCTAATATGAATTTTTGTAGATATAAATGTCAATCTAACTGCCACCAGAATTTTTCCAGAATTCCAGGAGGTTCTCTCATGTCCTCTCACAGCCAGCAGCTCCCCAAATGTAACCACTGTTCTTGCTTCTATTACCATGAATTAATTTTGCATGGTTGAACTTCATGTAAATGGAATTGTGCAATTTCAATTCTCACCTGGTGCCTGTGAGATTTATTTATATTGCTGAGTAAGGCAAAAGCTTATTCTTTTTATTGTTATGTAACATTCCATATTATAAATTACACCACAATTTACCTATCTATTCAACTGTTTGGTTTTTTGGATAAAGCTACCATGACAATTACAGTACATGTCTTTTGGAAGATACATGTACTCATACCCGTTGATTATATATCAAGGAGTAAAACTGATGGGTCCTAGGATACATAGCTGTTTTGCTTAGTACATACTGTCAAACAGTTTCCCCAAGTGTAGTGCTGGTTTATGCTTTCACTAGTAATGTATAAAATTCCAGTTTTCCATATCTTTTCCAGCACTAGTTACTGTTAAGTCCTTTAAGTTTTAGTCATTTTAAAGAGGTATAAAGTGTTATCTCACTATTGGGTCTTTTTTGCTATTGTTTTACTTTGCATTTTTTTGATGACTGATTACCAGTGTAGTTTTCATGTAAAATTAATCTCATGATTTAGCTCTATTGAATTTGTTTATTGCTACTTGGTTATCCCATGAATTCAGTACTCCAGCTAGCTTTTTGCTACCCACTCATTTATTTATGTCGTTTATCCTTCAAGTCTCCATCATAGAGGAAGTGGACCGAATGTGGTATCAAACCCTCTAAGTTAATGTCAGTGCTTTGATTGGCATCCTTGGGTAGTCCATTCAGCCAGTTCTGAAATCAACTCAACTGTATGATTATTAGCTCACATTTCACCATGCTTTCAATAAAGTTATCTAGAGGTACTAAAATTCAGATCCTTGAACACCTATAATATTCTTCTGATCTATCAATCTCGTTGGTACTCCTATCAAAAAATGAAGTCAGTTTAAGTTGATATTCTTTGTGAATCCACATGTCTCCCATTAATCATTTATTTCCTCTCTGTGAGCTCACAAATCATACTTTTGATTTCCTAATGGTATATCTTTCACTTTATAAATGTTGGACAGCATTGCAACTTCTGTTTTTTTATAGTTCTATGGTTTTATTAACACAAATATGATGTGCATATAAGCTATCTATTCATTTTATTCCCTGCACAGCCTGGCATTGGGACTGGTGAGTCTGATGGCCAGATGGGTGGCTCTTTCCGTAATAGCTTTGTGGTTCTTAGAGGAGCCATTGTGAGTAATCTCTGCACAGTAAGATTTGTTGCATATCAGCAGCAGTTCAAGCTTCTTGACATTGTGGACGAGGAAATTCTGGAAGCCACTGGCACCGTGTACTTTGTTTTCTTGTTGCTCCCATAACCAGTGTTGGGCCTCAAGATCTGGCCCTTGAATTTTCTGTGTACCCTCTTGTCAATGCCTCTGGATTTCCACCAGCTACACTTAATTTTGACATATTGGTTGGGCTGGTGCTGGAAGAACTTCTTTAACCCACTGAGCCACCCAGGCGCCCCTTAGAACTTCTTGGTCCTCTTTTTAACAATCTTGAACTTCACCAGAGGTCTGAGGGTGGCCATGATGCTGAGTAGGAGAGGGCTACTACCACTGCAGGCAGCATGGAGGAAGAGAGAACATTTGCAACTTCTTACTTGAAGCAGAAGTGTGGTTTACAGTGGTGTCCTTGTTTCTTTTGATTGCTGTGTTTAAACTGACTTTCTTTTTTATGAATGGAATCCTTCCATAAAGATTTTAAGATAGCTCATGAGTTGACAACTCTATAATAAGTATGTCTTGGGAGGATGGTCATTAAGAAGTATTTTGCAATGTAAATAATCGTTCACTAATTTATCTCTAAACTTGAATTTCTAATTATCTGATTTTCCTAGTCACATAGACACTAACATTTTACTTTTACAAATGGACAGAATGATGAAAATGACTGATAATGGGAAAGATTAAAAAAAAAAGAAGATAGTTCAAAACTATAAACCACTGGAGATCATTTAGTGAAGTTAACTTGATCTATTAAGTTGGAGCTCAGTGGGTTTAAAGAAATAGTCAACTTTTAAAGTGTCTCAGGCATTAAGAGAATCTGGTTTAGCCTTGAGAAATCTGGAAGTAATAACAGAAATAACCAATCTATATGATAGGACTAGTTGTTATGTTTCTTTGTGCTTTAAGCAGGAAAAGTAAACATTTCATGGCACATATCCAGTTGGCTAGAATAGCTGCCCTAATCAACTGAAGAGTTCTTGGCCACCATAAACCCCAATTAGCCTTGTATTTTATGCTTCTCATTATATTGTATTATAATAAAATTATTGAATTAAAAAGAAACTAGAGGTTATCTAATTTAGTCTTTAAAATTTACCTATGAGGAAACTAATATAATACTCAAGGAAGCTAAATGATTTGCTTAAGTTTTACCACCCAAGGACTATGGAAGAAGCAGACAGACAATGTTTCTGCTCTCATGAAGAACACATTTTAGTCAAAAGGGGACACAGAAGAAGCAAAACACACATGGTTTGAGGAGTAAAGTAGATGGTGGTAAGTGTTAGAGAAGAGTGGGATGCATTATATCAAGTGGCCAGATCCTTCCCAATTTAGTTCTCTTTCTGCTTTACCAAAATGCTTTCTAAATGACTGTTTCAGAGAAATAGAGGAGTTAAATGACACAGTACTCTGGAGGTGTATTGAATGTCACAAATAAAATTTATTTTATTTCAGTCAACTTATCCCCATTTTTTTTGAGAAATCAAAATTCAGACAGCATTTCCAGAATGAAGATATATATAAATGAAAAATATATGTAAGACGATCAGAAAGTCCAGCAGGGTTGCCTAGATCAAGTGAAGCATATATTTTCATCTTCACAACTGTTTGTTCAGATATATTAATTAAAGAGAACCTTCTTTTCTCAGAGGAGTTTGATGAAATGATTGAGAGTATATGACTGATCTTGAGACGATTTCTAGAACTTTTCCAAGGAACACTGGAAAGATGTTCCTAGAGGTCTACTCCAATCCTAGTTTTTGAATTGAAGTTGTCTTGTGTAGAGTTCATCTACTTTGGCTGTCCTTCAACTTTCCTGCCACCAAACAGGAAAAACATTTAGCACCAAGCAATGTATTAGACTTGATTAAAAAAAAATCTGAGATAGGACCCTGGCCCTCAGGAATGCCATACTCTAATTAAAGAGAAAAGATAACAGTACCAGGTAGTAAGAGTGTTGAGCAATTGGTACAGATAAGAGGTTTGATAGAGATCCAAAGGAGGGAGAAATGCCTTTCTGTGGGTGGAAGGTTTCTTTGAAAGAGTTATAAGTTGGGCTGGACTCTGGAGAACGCATGCTTTGAAAAAGAAAGCTGTAATTACAGCAGTACTTGAGGAAGATTTTCCAAATAAAGCTTTTTAAGGGAGCAGGGCAGAGGCAGAGGCTCTTAGAGTTCCTTAGTGACATAGATATAATGTCTGCTGATGACTGAGAAGCCTTCGGTGGCTGGATGAGGTGAATGTGGTGGGGCAGAGCAAATGAGCAGGTGGAGAAGACTTTGTAGTCTGAGTCTGGGTAATAGATGACTTCATTCATGGGACTGAGGAAGTCTGAAAGGAGATCTGGTTAGAGAGTCAGGTAATATTTGATTGCAGGCATATCAAGATGTTGGTAGCAAATCTGATTTGAAATATCCATCAGATGATAGCGGAGAGGAACCAGGGGCTAAGGCTAAGGTAATGGTAGAGTTAAAGACGCACATGTATGAGCACTGATAAGTGAGAGAAGAGGATGTGGGAATTCTAAAGTGAAACATTGACCAAGAATCACTGATTCTTTTCATTGGGACATTTCTAATTGATCTCCTAGAGTCAAATAATTTTCTGGCAGCGGAAGGGAGCTGATAGTTATTATTAATCTGATACTCATCACACTAAATACTTGATGTTCATGAAAGTAAATAAGATAATCTATATTTGTATCCATGTAGTCCCAATCTTGCTTATTGACAGGATAAAATACATATGCTCTATGTCATCTATATTCTTTACATAGATATAAAGATAGGTAGATAAAGAGACATAGTCTATATACTTATTTATATGTCTATTTATCTATGTCATGTAGTTTATCACTCAGAACAGGATATATTTGTGAGCTGAAGGAGGGCACAGTTAAATCATGCCAGGACAACATGTGTAAGCCAGGACTTCCCCAGGTAAAGCAGTTAAGTAGGGGCCTCCTACGTATCAAGAAAGTATAGCACAATGGTGAAGGGTATAAGGTTGAAAAAGAGAACAGTCTCTAACGTTTTATTACTATGTGATCCTGAACAAACAATTCAACCTGTCTAAGCCTTGGTTTTCTCAACTATAAAATTTAAGATAATATCTTTGTTCCTCTATAGCTCTTTTTAACCCAGCAACCAGAGCGATCCCTCTAGAACGCACTTGAGTTCTGAGTACGTGGGTGAAAGCAGGGAGACCAGTCAGAAAACTGTACTTTGTCCAAACCAAAGGTGATTTTAGTTTGGACCAGAGTAGTAGTAATAAACATAATGAGGAGAGGTTAGAGTCTGGATATAATTTGAGGGTAGGGCCTAGAAGATTGTTTTGGTGAGAGAATGAGATGTTAAGGATGAATTTTAAGTTTTGGGGAGCTAAGTAACTGAAAGAATAAACCTGGTATTCTTGAGGTTGGGAAGACTATGAGTGGAACAGATTTTGGAGGAAGATCAGGAGTCCCACTTTGGAAATGTTATGTTTGAGGGGATGTCTGGGTGGCTCAGTCATTAAATGTCTGCCTTCGGCTCAGGTCATGATCCCAGAGTCCTCGGATCAAGCCCTACTTTGGGCTCCCTGGGCTCCCTGCTCAACAGGAAGCCTGCTTTTCCCTCTCCCACTCCCCCTGCTTGTGTTCCCTCTCTTGCTGTGTCAAATAAATAGATAAAACCTTTTTTTAAAAGATTTTATTTATTTATTTGACAGAGAGAGAGAGAGTAGGCAGAGAAGCAGGCAGAGAGAGAGGGAGAAGCAGGCTCCCTGCTGAGCAGAGAGCCCAATGTGGGGCTCGATCCCAGGACCATGAGATCATGACCTGAACTGAAGGCAGAGGCTTAACCCACTGAGCCACCCAGGCGCCCCTAAATAGATAACTTAAAAAAAAAAAGAAATGTTATGTTTGAGATGTATATTAAACATCCAAATCAGTAAGATCCTGAAGTCTGTAGTTTAGGAGAGAGTTTGAACTAGAGATGTACCCTAGAAAGTCATCAGATGAAGGATATGAGACCAGATAACATCACCAGGAGAGTGGTGGTAGATAGGGAAGAGGAGAGATCCAAGGGCTGAGCCCTGCATATTATGGCTAAAAGAGAAGGTAAACGGGAAGGAAGGAAGCAGCAAAGGATATTGAGAAGGAGCAGCTGGAGTGGTAGAAGGAAAACCAAAGTGCCTTGGGAGAGAACAAATTAATATTTATTATTGGGAAGAAGATGACCAACTATCTCATATACTTTTTAAAAAAGATTTTATTTATTTGACAGAGAGAGAGCACAAGCAGGGGGAGCAGCAGAGGTTGAGGGAGAAGCAGGCTCCCCGCTGAGCAGGGAGTCTGATGTGGGGCTTGATCCCAGGACACCAGGATCATGACCTGAGCTGAAGGCAGACACTTAACTGATTGAGCCACCCAGGCACCACTCTCATATACTTCTGATAGATCAAGTTAGATGAGAACTTGGAATTGATCATTGGGTTTAGCGACATGGAGGTCTTTGGGGAGTGGCAGGTACAAAGTTTAAGATAGAAGGGCTTAAGAGAAGATGGGAGGAGAGAAATAGGTGACAACAAACCTAGATAACTCAAGATTTTCTCTAACAGGGAGAAAAGAAATGAAGTGATAGGTGGAAAGAAAAGTGAAATCAAGAGCATTTTTTCCCCAAGATGGACAATCATCAAGTAGAAAAGAAAAAGAATTGAGAATATAGCAGTGAGAAATGAGATTCGTGGAGCAATGTCAAAAAGGAATAGAGCTAGCACACAAATTGGAGTGGATAGTCTTTGCTTGTAACTCAGGCAGTTCACCTATAATAATAAAAGCATGTGGGGGTTAATGTGAAGAGAGGTCATAGTCCCTGGTTTATTGTGGGCACGAGTCTGGCCATTCCGTAAGTGAGGTACTGTCTGCCCAGTAGTGTAGTAGTGGAGAGCTGCATGTCCACTATGGACCTTTTAACAAGATGTGCTATGTCTAATATATTAGTGTGGGTTTAGTGTTTCCAGTGTTTGAGACATCAAATGTCTCAGGTTTTATCTTACTTCCATGTAAATTTCCCCAAATCAAGTTATTTCTCTAAATTTTAGTTTCTTCATTTATTGAGGAAAGAGAGAGACGGAGAGAGAATTTACCTCAGTCTCACTGCTCTTCCTAGAGATGACTACCGTTATCAGCTTGGTATGCGTCTCTCCCTTTACAAACTGGCCTCTGGTGTTGTTTTTATCAAGTTAGCAAAGTAATATTTTGTCATTGTAAAAATCAAAAGAAGAAGAAAAATCAACCATTTCTTATTGCACTACACAGAGATGGATATTTTAATGTATCTCCTACTAGTCCTTTATTGCATATATTTATAATCATACTTTACATAATTGTAATTTTAGTGCATGTACAGTTGCCTGTCTTTTAAAAAATTTAACATCATATCATAGGCATTCTCCCATGTTACTAACAATTTTTTTTAGAAACATCTTGTTTTTAATGACAGCATATTTCTTTAGTTAGGCAAGGTCTCATAATTTATTAACCATTTACTATAATCTAGCTGTATTTGAGGGATGAGACAAGCCCAGGGTCCCCCTACTACTCTGCCATCCTAACTCCTTTGGACAATCATTTACTATAATATTGGAAATTTCCAATGTTATTGCAATTATAAATAACGTTGGGATAAATTGAGAATATTTCTTTCTCTCTTGAGTAATTTGTATCTTCCTTTATTGACCCCTCTGAGTTTTTCGTAGGGAGGGAGACTAGGTACCATGTTAATTATTGAATCTCTTCATCTGGGTAAGTGCCTCACATCTACTGAGCCATCTATATCAAAGGAATAATGGTGGGGACAATAATAATGATCATGCATATTTGGTTACTTATTAATGCCATCTGCACGGTAAAACATTAATGAGCTTACACTTTTGACCTGTGAAAAGTGCTTTTAATTAGAATTCTTTTCTTTGACTTTTTGCTATTTGATTCTGCCTGACTTCTGTTCTGGATCCTTTGAACATATTGTCCATTGTTTGGAGTACTAAATGAGCACACTGGTTTTGAGCTGACTTAAACGTGATGATAGAAAAACAATGATTAAGAACAAATATCCCTCTAAACTTTGGACATTGCACTGAATATAGGATGAATGTTATAGTGATTAAGAATTCCCGCAGTCTATTTTGTTTAAAAAGAAAATCACAAAACTTTTGCATGATAGACACTCAGGATTACCAATGAAAACAAAAACATAAAAATGACCCACCTAAATAGTAATCAAATAAATAAAAATAACTACTAAAATTAGGTGACCTTCAAACCTATGAAATTAACAAAGATTTTTAAAAAATGAAATATCCCAACTTTGTCAAGAATATAGAAAAATAAGTTTTCATAAAAGCTTATTGGCCAGTGAGCATGTAAACTGATTCAATTTGGTCAACTTGGAAATAAACATTAATGCCTTAAAACTTGCCTTTTCTTTGAACCAGAATTTATACTTAGAGAAATGTATCCTGAATAAATAATATTACTATAGATTTTGGTAGAATTTAGCAACAAAAATGTGCATTCAGTAGTTTAATACTAAGAAATGAAAAGAAATAGTCTCAATATTAATTTATTCAGTCAATATGTATTATTGAGTCCTGGTATATGCCAAATTCCCTCATTATTCAGAATCTTTGGGTACAGTGGCGAACCAGGTAGGGTTTTTCCCATCAAATACCTATAGCCCAGATGATACATCCATTCCATAGAATTCTAGGCACTCATTAAGAATGTTGCTGTACACTCTGGAAAACAGTATGGAGGTTCCTCCAAAAAGTTGAAAATAGAGCTACCCTACGACCCAGCACTTGCACTACTGGGTGCAAAGATACAAATGCAGTGATTCAAAGGGGCACGTGCACCCCAATGTTTACAGCAGCAATATCCACAATAGCCAAACTATGGAAAGAGTCTATATGTCCACATGAATGGATAAAGAAGATGTGGTATGTATGTATGTGTGTATATACGCCATAGAATATTGGGCAGCCATCAAAAGAATGAAATCCTGCTATTTGCAGCAATGTGGATGGAGCTAATGGGCATTATGCTAAGTGTAGTAAGTCAATCAGAGAAAAACAATTATCTTATGATCTCACTGAATGATATGTGGAATTTGCAAAATAAGGCAGAGGATCATAGGGGAAGAAAGAAAAAAATGAAACAAGACAAAGCCAGAGAGGGAGATACACCATAAGAGACTCCTAACCTCTGGAAACAAACTGAGGGTTGCTGGAGGTGAGGGGGATGGGAGGGATGGGGTGGCTGGTTAATGGACATTGGGGAGGGTATGTGCTATGGTGAGCACTGTGAATTTTGTAAGACTGATGAATCACATACCTGTACCCCTGAAACAAATAATACATTATATGTTAATAATCTAAATAAATAAAGAAAAGAAAAGAAGAAGGCAGGGAGGGAGGGAGAATGATACTGTAGACTTCTGCTTCAGCCAGGATAGAGTTACGGGTTTGGATTTACTCTACTATGTTAACTGAAAAGTACCAGACAAATTATACAGACTAACGGTTTTTAGGCATCGGACAACAAGCAGTGTAGGACTGACAGAAAAGAAATAAACCAGATGAGTACTAAGATTATACCAGGTTATTATCTAGAGGAAATGAGATGGAGGGGGGGACAGGGAAAGTCTCTGCTAGTCTTGCTGAATTAAAGAGATGGAAATCAGAGTTTGGGGAAGTCAAGGCTGCCGGAATTTTTAGAGTGGAGTCCCAAGGGGAAAGAATTCAAAAAGAGAGAGCTCCAGAGATCTCTAGAGGGATCTCCTTGAGTGTTTGAGTAGTGACCTGTGCACATGTGAGAGGATACTGAGGCCAGGGAAGTAACCACTAGAAGGATGAGTAGAACAGTATTTGGAGCACACAGGGTTGGCAAATATTCATGTTTTTACTAGCTAGAGCTCAAAGATTCCACAGAGCACAATACTTGGAAAGTTACCACTTTAATAATGGAGATAAAGTGGACTTGACTACAGGCTGCTCTGGACCTTCTCTAACAGAGCTTAAAAGCAAGACTAAAAAGGTTGCAGCTGGTTGCAAATAACTGTACATCAGAACAAAATCCGACAACCAGGGATGTAAATTTCACTCTTCCTGGAAATCAATAAAAAACTATTGGTCATGCATAGAAGTAGGAATATACAAACCCACAGTTGGAGAAAAAACAGCCAATAGAAAGAAATTCAGAAATTACAAAGATGCAGGAACAAGCAAAAAGAGGACATCAAAACAGCTATTATAACTATATTTGTTATGTTCAAAGAGGTAAGGAGAATATGATGATGAGAGGAACTTAAGTTAGAAGACAGACTTTAGAGATGAGAAATGAAATATTAGAAATGAGAAATACATTGGATTAGATTAACAGCAGATTAGGCACTGTAGAAGAAGAGATCGGTTTGAAGACACAGCAATACAAACTATCCAAAATGAAGCAAAGGTATAAAAAAAGTTAAAAAGGAAAAAGCATCAGTGATGTGTGAGGCAAAAGAAAGCAGTCTAACACATGTGTTATTAGAAATATGGAATCCTAGGAAAAGATAGGTAGAAAAAAATAGAAAATAATTATTTTTGGAAATGGGCAAAAGTTCAGAAGTTGATTGAAAAGGGGAAGGTAACTTTTTATTATTATTATGGTTTATCTCCCTCTCTGGCTTTGTCTTATTTAATTTTTTTCCTTTCCTCCCCTGTGATCCTCTGCCTTGTTCTTCAAATTCCACATATCATTCCATGAGATCATAAGATAATTGTTTTCTCTGATTGACTTATTTCGCTTAGCATAATACCCACTAGTTCCATCCACATCCACATTGTTGCAAATAGCAGGATTTCATTTTTTGATGGCTGCCTAATAATATATATATATATATATATATATATTCCATTGCAATATATTCACATCCCATTCCATATATATTCCATCCACATTCCATTCCATATGTGTGTGCATATATATGCACACACACACATACATACATACATACCAAATCTTCTTCATCCATTCATCTGTCGATGGACATCTGGGCTCTTTCCATAGTTTGGCAATTATGGGCATTGCTGCTATAAACATCAGGATGCAAATTCCCTTTTAGATCACTGCATTTGTATCTTTGGGGTAAATACCCAGTAATGCAATTGGTGGGTCATAGGGTAGCTTTATTTTCAACTTTTTGGGGAACCTCCATGCTGTTTTCCAGAGTGGCTGCACCACCTTGCATTTCCACCCACAATGTAGGAAGCTTCCCCTTTCTCCGCATTCTCACCAACATCTGTCGTTTCCTGACTTGTTAATTTTCGCCATTCTGATTGGTGTGAGGTGGTATCTCACTGTGGTTTTGATTTGTATTTCCCTGATGCCAAGTCATGTGTCATGTGTCTATTGGCCATTTGGATGTCTTCTTTGTCATGTGTCTGTTGGCCATTTGGATATCTTCTTTGCAGAAATGTCTGTTCATGTATTCTGCCCATTTATTGATTGGGTTATTTGTTCTTTGGTGTTGAGTTTGGTAAGTTCTCTATAGATTTTGGATACTAGCCCTTTACCTGATATGTCATTTGCAGATATCTTTTCCCATTCTGTGAGTTTTCTTTTGGTTTTATTGACTGTTTCTTTTGCTGTGCAAAAGCTTTTTATCTTGATGAAGTCCTAATACTTCATTTTTGCTCTTGCTTCCCTTGCCTTTGGTGATGTTTCTGGGAAGAAGCTGCTGCAGCTGAGATTGAAGAGGTTGCTGCCTTTGTCTCCTCAAGGATTTTGATGGATTCCTGTCTCACTTGAGGTCTTTCACCCATTTTGAGTCTATTTTTGTCTGTGGTGTAAGGAAATGGTGCAGTTTCATTCTTCTGCATGTGGCTGTCCTATTTTCCCAACACCACTTGTTGAAGAGACTGTCTTTTTTCCATTGGACATTCTTTCCTGCTTTGTCGAAGATTAGTTGACTATAGAGCTGAAGGTCCATTTCTGGGCTCTCAGTTCTGTTCCATTGATCTATGTGTCTATCATACTGTCTTAATGATTACAGCTTTTTAATAGAGCCAGAAGTCTAGAATTGTGATGCTGCCAGCTTTGGCTTTCTTTTTCAACATTCCTCTGGCTATTTGGGGTCTTTTCTGGTTCCATATAAATTTTGGAATTATTTGTTCCATTTCTTAGAAAAAAAATTGATGGTATTTTGATAGGGATTGCAGAAGGTAACTTTTTGGATGATGGATTCTATATCATGACTGAGGTAGTGGTTAAATGACATTATTCATATGTCAAATCTCATCAATTTATACTTAAAATTGGAAATTTTACTGTAAATTTACTGTAAAAGTTAAGGAATGGTGTCTTTCCAAAAAATGATGTGGAGAAACATGAAATGGTGTTCAAGAGGTAGTAGTTAAAAAAAAAAACTTATAAAATATACTTACATTAAGATTCCAGTGGAAAAAAAATGTAGAAAAAGACTGAAGTGATATATGACAAAATATTAGCAACACTAATTACTGTATAAGAAAAAATTTTAAAAATAAATTATTGTTTCTTCTTTTTATCTTTATTTTAAATTTTTATTTAGTTTTTTTTTTCCCACCAAGAAAATACATTATTGATGTACCAAAGAAAAGAATTGCTAATTTTTTTTTTCTTCAAGAAATCTCAGAGTTTGGGTGATTGTCTGCACAAACACATGCTAATGGTTCCTGAGAGAGAGGAAAATATCAATATTATCCCTCTGAAATGTAAAAGACACAAGCATCTTTTTAGTACCTCTGTTCCCCAAATTAGCTGAATATAGTAATTCAACATCATGACTTGTATAAAAGAGTACTTTTTGGTAATATGTGTTGGAAAACCAATTCAATCAGTGAAATCTGAGAAGAGAATTTATTGGCTTATCAAGGCTTTTCTTCTATCTCCACAGCTTTCAGCTCTGTTTTTCTTTTTGATGACTTCATTCTTTAGTTGTCAAGTAGCCTTGATAAGTGGTAAGTTCATGTCATGGAGTGCATGTATAGTTTTTGCTTCTGCCAATATCACCACATTGCTCATGAGCCTCATCAGCAAACACTGGGGAGGCAGTAAGGAGATGTGGCCTGTTCATCTTTCCAATTTCTCCCTGGGATCTCTTGATGAACATTCATGTGGTCCATGGATATTCTCACAATCAGAGTCCATTCAGATATTTATATACCTTTCTGCGAACTTCACCTTTAATCCTCCAGTCTCCAGATATCTGAATGTATGTCCAGGGCATTAGCAGGTCCCAGTGCATCTGTATAAATCTAATGTCAGGCCATTGCTATTGACAAGAAAATTGGACAAGGAGATCTTAAGTTTCTACTCAGAGGGAGGTTTCCCTTCTTCACTGTCCCTTAGGGGCACCCCTAAATGAGTATGAAACATTTCAGCAATCCTTTTAGCTGGTGCTTGAAAATCATGCAGAGTCTTCTTTAAACCCTGTTCTAGATTTTTCCTCTGTACTCAGCCATTCACAGGTCACTCTCCAGAATCCTAAGTATGAGCTGAAGAGGACTGGAATTAGGTCAGAGGTAGGTGTGCTGGAATTATGAACCAGTTGCTCATACAGCTTATGCTTTTAGAATATGTTTGTCCTTTGAAACCTATAGAAAAACACTTCTACTTGATGATAATATGCTCCAGGGTGAACTCAGTTTATGGTGAGGAAGATGAGATAAGCCAATGACAATGGTCATCTGGTGTCCCGTGACTGGATGATTAGTCTCTGTCAGAGTTCAATAGCAAGGTGTTTCTCTCAAGGGAAATAATGATTTGCAGAAAAGGGCATGACCTTTACCCAAACCCCTAGGGGCCATCACATGACTCTTGTATTGGGATTTGCCATTGGCTCTATTCAGCATCCTTATTTTCTCATTTGATATTTTAAACACTTTGGATCTGATGAGTCATAAAGGCCAAGTAGCAGAGCTGCTTGAACTATGGTTCATACCAGATAGAAAGCTCTCTACTGATTTGTGTCCCACTCAAAGTGAGCAGCTTTTAGGTTCAGTCAGTGTGTCAGAGAAACACATTAATGGGAATGTTTCTCCAATTCCAGAAGAAGGCAATGAAATCTTTTGCTTTTTATTTTTCCCTGTGAGAAGGGGTACAAGGTTAGTAACTTTACCTGCACGTTGGGGGTGCTATCTTAACCTGTCCTAAACCAGAAACTTTATTGAAGTTTCAGATCCTGGTATCATCTTGAGTTTTCTTCATTCTTTTTATATACATTGTCTTACCAAGGTATCTAGTGTAACATGCTTCTTTTTGTCATATGGAAGATCAGTGAAATATGAGATGGTGTTTTTAAGGGATCCATTGAATAGGTTTTTGCACAGATCCAGGAAATTGAACTGAAGGAACATGAAGATAGGGATTTTGATGTCTGCATACTGAAGAAAAGAAATAAAGAATTTTCTTGTTAGTAGCTATATATCAGATCCTAAGGACCATATTGATTTACTCAAGCAAAGTGACTACCTCTAGAAGAGCAGATACAATTAGAGATGCTACTTGATTAAATTTATAATAATCCACTGTTATTCTGTAAGACCCATCTTCCTGCTACAATGATCAAAAGGTAAGGCAAATGGAAACATGATAAAAATCACGACCCATGGTCGCATGGGTAGTTCAGTCATTAAGAGTCTGCCTTTGGCTCGGGTTGTGATCCCAGGGTCCTGGGATTGAGCCCCATGTTGGGCTCCCAGATCAGCTGAGAGCCTGCTTCTCCCTCTTGCACTCCTCCTGCTTGTGTTCCCTCCCTCGCTGTGTCTCTCTCTGTCAAATAAATACGTAAAAAAAAAGAATCACAATCCATGCATCTTTCATCTTTGGTGGTGGAACTCATGTTTGTATTAGTGGTTGGGAGTTCAAAGAGTTTTTAATTGTCCGTTTCTATCATTCCACAGTTCAGGGAACTAATGTGCAGATTCTGCCCACATCTGGGTCTACCTATTCCACTATACACTCAACTTGGAATCTAATCACATGATGGCTTTATGGTTGCACTGGACCTATGAATAGATGGGCTTCTTTGATATTATAATCCCTAACTATGAATGCTGTATCACAGGATAGGTCTCTAGGAAATAGTACATAGCACATCAATAAAGATTCAAAGTACTGGATATTTCCCTTTTTTGACAAGTTATCTTGTCATATGGCATACTTCCCCATATCCATAGGAAATGCTAGAAGGAAGATGGACAATACTTGCTTTTCCATGGCTACAAGTTTGTTTGTTTTTTTCCTCAAAGGTACTTTTCTTTTCCTTCCAGGTCTATGAAATGATCAGAGAATGGAATGAGGAGAGTGGCTTCCTAACTTAGTGGCTCGAATCAGCCTTTTATTTGCCACACCATTAATACCAAGTGGATTTTTATTGTATTCAGCCACAGTCAGGTCTGGTGATAGTTTCCAGACTGCCTTGAGCTTCTGTTGCCTGTAGGCATACCTGGTAGAGATATCTGTGTCACTTACCTTCTGTGATGGGCGGAACAATGCCTCTATAAAGATGTCCACATTTTAATCCCTGGAACTTGTGAATGTGCTAAGTTACATGGCAAAGAAAAATTAATGCAGATGGAATGAATGTTGCTGATCAGCTGACCTTAAAATAGGGAGAGCCTGGATTCTCCTAGTGGATGCAGTAGAATCACAGGGATTCTTAGAAGTGGGAGAGGAAGGTAGAAGAGAGGGAGTATCAGAGGAATTTGGGACAGGGAAGAATAGTCAGAAAACTGCAATGTTACTGGCTTTTAAGATGGAAGAAAAAAACCTGTAAAAGCTGAGAAAGGCAAGGAAATTGATTATTGTCTAGAGACTCCAGAGAGGAATGCAACCCTGCTGATACCCTGAGTTTAGGGCTTTTGACTTCCAAAAGTATAATAGAATTTTGTATTGTCTTTTTGTTTTTAAAAGTTTGTCTTATTGGGATGCCTGGGTGGCTCAGTCGGTTAAGCGGCTGCCTTCGGCTCAGGTCATGATCCCAGGGTCCAGGCATCGAGCCCCGTGTCGGGCTCCCTGCTTGGTGGAGAGCCTGCTTCTCCCTGCCTCTCTGCCTGCTTATGCTTGCGCTCTCTCTCTCTCTCTCAAATAAATAAATAAAATCTTTTTTAAAAAGTTTGTCTTATTTATTATTTTATAGAGAGTGTGAGGGAGTGCAAGAGCACGAGTCGGAGGTGGGAGGGGCAGAGAGAGAGAAAGATGCCTCAAGTGGACTGCCTGCTGAGCAGGGAGCCCCACATGGGTGATCCCAGGACTTGACATGACCAGAGCCGAAATCAAGAGTTGACTGTTCAACCAACTGAGCCACCCAGGCGCCCCAGAATTTTGTGTTTTAAGCCATGAAGTTTGTGGTAACTTATTACAGCAGCAATAGAAAATAAGCAGATTCCTAGTTTTAAGAAACTAAATGGTTATTTTTAGTAGAGACTTACTAAAATAGATTTATCAAGTAGCTCACAGAACCTCCAGGAGGGCTGGAAGGCAAGCCCCAGAGGTCCTTGTCAGAAGCCGTAACACAGTCCTCCTGCAGACATGCTTCACCAACCTGCGGCACTCCCCTAGGGCATTGTATTGTTAACAGCAACGCTGGACGCTGGACCTCAACCACTGCTGCTTTTGGAGAAATAAGGAATGAGTCCCTCCCTACTTGGATTCCTCTAGTCCTGCTTGAGTGTTTCTATTCCCATTTGCATCTCCACCCAGGGTTTTGACCCTCAGAGGACAAACAGCAAGCCCAAGTCTGAACTCCTTCATTTTTCTCTCACTCTATCCTCTCATTTCCAGATTGCCCAGTGACTAAAAGTTTTTTCTCCTTTCTTTGAGTTGAGAGTTCTATCATATCACGAGTTCTTTTGGGCTTCATTTCCCGGTGTTGTTTTTCAGTCTCTAGTTCTTGGTACTTCAAGGAAAGCCTTTGGAGTCTGCAAATTTCCATTCCTTCTTAATGAAACCTGGGGATCAAAATTAAAAATGGAATCAACAAATATAATTTGCCAATTAAAGCTGAACAATAACTTCTTTGGTCTTTAAACAAAGAGAAAGTGTTAAAGGCTCTTGATACCAAGTTGGTATACCAGGATAATATTTCCAAAATAGCATCCCTGCACCACCAGCTCTGGAGTGGAAGCTTAAAAATAATCTGTTCTTGGGCGCCTGGGTGGCTCAGTGGGTTAAGCCGCTGCCTTCGGCTCAGGTCATGATCCCAGGGTCCTGGGATCGAGTCCCGCATCGGGCTCTCTGCTTAGCAGGGAGCCCGCTTCTCCCCTCCCCTCTCTGCCTGACTCTCTGCCTACTTGTGTAATCTCTGTCTGTCAAATAAATAAATAAAATCTTTAAAAAAAATAATCTGTTCTTATTATTTTATGTAAATATACCTATTCAAATGAAACCAATGAGTAATGTTTAACTTTATGCATAAATATTGGAGTTGCTCTGCAATATACTAGAGCTCTATACCATTTATTCACTCATTCACTCCTTCCTTCCTTCATTCATTCATTCAACAAATATATATTAAGAGGCCACTATATACTAGGACCAAGTGTTCCATAACTTCTTTTTTATTTATTTTTTTAAGATTTTTATTTATTTATTTACTTGACAGACAGGGATCAAAAGTAGGCAGAGAAGCAGGCAGAGAGAGAGAGGAGGAAGCAAGCTCCCTGCTGAGCAGAGAGCCCAATGTGGGGCTTGATCCCAGGACCCTGAGATCATGACCTGAGCCGAAGGCAGAGGCTTTAACCCACTGAGCCACCCAGGTGCCCCCATAACTTCTTTTTTAGAATTTAGGCAAAATCAGTGTTACTGCTTTTAATAGTGACATTTATTACAAAGCACCCCCAGGTTCTTTAGTAACTAAGTGCATATGGCCCCAAATGGATTAGGCATATACCAAATCTACCTGTTAACCAAAAGTAATTTTTCAACGTAGTGTCCCAGTTCAGGGAGGCTAAATCACTTCCTCTGTCACCCGCTCAGTATTAGCTAAGTCTGGAGAGAATGATCAAGTTGTTGCTGAGTGGCACTGCAAATTTTTCTGCTTGACCAAACCCAATCCAGCATAACTGGCACATTCTCGGATCTGTTCGTTTATTTTTCCTTTTGTCCAGCCCTGGCCACAAACTCTGACATTGGCCATGGCAGTGGTAAGTTGTACTGAATCCAAGAAGTGGCACTTAGCTCACTGATTTCTGGAAAGGAAAGCCACTGGTAATTGGACCGGTATCTGTTACTGAGGAGAAAAGGCAATATCCCAAGCAGCACAGTCCTGCTACATCTTTCTGACCCTCTGTTTTCTATTTTTATGTAAATTATGATATGATTAGACTTTACATAGAGGTCATTGAGGAAGCAAGTAACTGGAAACATCTTGGTTATACTATAGCTCATATGTAGATCATAGCTAGTTAATAAGATAGTACGTTAGGCTCATAGAAATTTATAAAACTGAATTTTAACCAGTTCTCAGTAATGATAAAAATATAACCAATTTTCCAGAGGCCATATGACTTTTTTTTGTATGTGTGAGGGAGATTTTGAGTGTTTTGCTGTATGTGAAATGGCAATTTTTCATGTGCAAAATCAGCTTTTAGAAAGATAGCAGTAGATATGTCAAGATAAAGCTGAAGATGCTTGCCCATGCAGGAAAATGTCATATGTAGCTAGATTGACTTGTAAGTGCAAAAGCTTCTTACAGCTTTTTTAATCCTCCAAAATTTTTCCCTGTGTGCTAGGAACACTCACGTGGGTAGCTCACCAGTTGTGACATGCCTAGTACGAGGACTATTTCTTTGGGAAATGAACTCAAGTTACCTGTACTTCTGGGACTAATAAGTCAAATGCCTGAGAGATTCTTTGGAACCAAGATGATTAAGATATTTTCTAATTTTTAAGCTGATTCTATGCAGCATACATGTTCCTAGAAAGCTATTTTAAACTATATATTTGTAGAGTTCATCATTTTTCAGTGTAGTAAATGATCTTATTATTTAGAGGAATTCCCGAACAAGTATCCAGAGCAAAAATCATCTTACATTCTGACTAATCATAACATAATTTAGCTATTTTATAAATTTTTGTTCTTAAAAGCAGGGCATACCTACTTTATATTTAACATAGATTAAGGTATTTGAAGATGTTAGATTTTTATTTGTTAATGTATAAAGTGTAGAGATCTTAACTGTATATTTTGATTGTTTTGACAATGTATCTACTAAAGTGACCAACATCCCAATAAAGATGTAGAACATTTCTACAACTTGTGAAATTGGCTTACCTGCCTTTGCAGTCAGTCCCCTCCATCTCCTCCTGTCCCCCAACAATTGTTCTGTTCTCTATTATCATAGTTTAGTCTATCCTTGAACGTTCTAAAAATAGAATACACTCTTGCATCTAGATTCTTTTGCTCAACAAAATGTTTTTAAAATTTGAGATTCATGTTGATATGGATATCAGTAGTTCATTCTTTTTTTATTACTGTGCAGCTTTCCATTTTATGATTATATCACAATTTGACCATTCTTTTACTGATGAATATTTTAGTTTCCAGTTTTGGGTTACTATGAATAAAGCTGCTACGAATGTTCTTATTAAAAAAGTCTTTTTTTTTTTTTGCCTAGGAGTAGAATTCTTGGGTCATAAAGTAGGGATAAGTATCACTTACATAGAACAAAAATTTTCTGAAGTGGTTGCTGCATTTTTCTCTCTGATCTGCAATATGAGATTTCCAAATGTTTCATATCTGTGCCAATATTCACATTTTAAGTTTTTAAGCTCTAGTTATTTGAGTGGTATATAGTAGTATCTTGTGGTTCCAATTTGAATTTCCCTGATGACTAATGATGTTGAGCACTCTTCACTTGCTTCTTAGTCATTTATGTGTCTTGTGTTTCTTCTTTCTCTTTTTTAAAGAGACATTTTCTTTATTTATTAGAGAGATACAGAGAGAAAGAGAGAGAGCATGCATAAGTAGGGGGAGTGGCAGGCATAGGGAGAAGCAGGCTCTCTGCAGAACAGGGAGCCTGATGCAGGGCTCAATTGCAGGACCCTGAGAGCATGACCTGAGCCAAAGGCAGAGAGTCAACCAACTGAGCCACCCAGGCACCCCTTGTGTTTCTTTTTTTAATTATATTTTCAAGTTATGCCTATTAAAAAATTGTATTGCACTTATTATTGATTTATAGTAGTAGTTTATATATTCTGGATACCAGCCCTTTATCAAATATGTGTAACAAATATTTCTCAGTTTCTGGATTATTTATTCATTTTCTTAATGTGTTGCTGATGAACAAAAGTTTCTAATTTTGATGAAGTCCACTTAATTATGTTTCATTTATGATTAGCACTTTTTTTTTCCTTGTCTGCAAAATCTTTACCTATCCCAAGGTCATAAAGATAATCTCTGAATTTTTCTTCTAGAGGCTTTACAGTTTTAAATTTTATGCTCAATCTCTAACTTTTTGTATGGTGTAAGATAGAAGTTCAGACTGTCCTTTCCCATATGGATATACAGCTTTTCCAGCACCATATGTTGAAAAGTCATCCCCCCCGACTCAATTGCATTAATACCTTTGTCAACGGTCAATTTTCCATCTAGAATGGATCTATTATTAGACCTAATTAAATTCTACCAATGTGAATATCTATACACTAATATTAAGCTATCTTGGTTACTGTGGCTTATACTATACCTTGAAATCAGTTGGTATAAGTAGTTTAATTTTGTTATGTGGACTTTATAAGCTGCAACCTGAATGACTTTTCTTTTTTCCTTTTTTTTTTTCTTGATCAGTCTTGACAAAGTTTATCACTTAAAAAATCTTTCCAAATGGGGCGCCTGGGTGGCTCAGTGGGTTAAAGCCGCTGCCTTCCGCTCGGGTCATGATCCCAGGGTCGTGGGATCAAGCCCCGCATCAGGCTCTCTGCTCTGCAGACAGCCTGCTTCCTCCTCTCTCTCTCTGCCTCTCTTCCTACTTGTGATCTCTATCTATCAAATAAATAAAGAAATCTTTAAAAAAAAATCTTTCCAAAGATTTAGCTTTTGGCTTTTTTATTTTATCCATTGCCTTTTAATCATTTCATTGTTTTCCATTTTTAAATGTTTTCTTTCTTTTAATTAATTTGAGTTTAATTAGCTCATCTTTTTCCAGCTTCTTTATGTAGAAGTGTAGGTCATTATTTTAATATGTTTCTTCTTTTTAATACAAAACTAGAAACAACCCTGAAAGCACAATTTTAGCTATATCCCACAAATTTTAACTTCTTTAACATTTTGCTTGAGATATTTTCTAACTTACATTTAAATTGTTTCTTTGATGTATGGATTATTTAGAGATAGGTTTGTTAATTTCCAGCTTCTGTTTTTTTTTCATATATCTATTGATAACTGATTTATAATTTAATTCTGTTGTAGTCAGAGACGTGCCCTGTATAATTGAGTTCTTTGAAAAATTTTGAGATTTGATTTATGCCATATCATATGGTCCTTCTAAGTATTTGTTCCATGTGCATTTGAAGAAAAAATATCTTATGTAGTTGTTGGTTGTGCTTTATAAATATCAAGTACATCAGTTTGGTCTTTAGTGTTGGTTAAAAATTCACTGTCCTTATTGATTTTTTTCTCTATTTGATACAGTAATATAATGCGTGAATGAGATGTATATTCCATCTCTGTCTATAGATTTGTCTCTTTTTCCCTTCAGTTCTGTCAGTTCTTGCTCCATATATTTTGCAGCTCTGTCAGTAGGTGCTTATTCATTTAAGATTACCATATGTTCTTTCTTTTTCTTTTTATTTAAGCTTTATTTAAACATATAATGTAACCCCACCACCCTCTCCCAACCCCTCTCCCCCCCACCCCCCTCAGTTTGTTTTATGACATTAAGAGTCTCTTTTGGTTTGTCTCCCTCCCGATCCCATCTTGTTTCATTTTTTTCTTTTCCTACCACCTTAACTCCCACCCCTGTTGCATCTCCACTCCCTCATATCAGGGAGATCATGGGATAGTTGTCTTTCTCCAGTTGACTTATTTCGCTAAGCATAATACAATGGAATACTATGCAGCCATCAAAAGAAATGAAATCTTACCATTTGCGACGACATGGATGGAAGATTACCGTATGTTCTTAATGATTTGACCTTTTTAGCATTATGGAATATCCCTCTTTACCTTCGGTAATATTCCTTGTCTTGAGGTCTATTTTGTCTTATAGTAACATAATCAATAAGAAAATAGTAGACTTTAAAATGCTTTATGTTTATTTCTTTTATCTGCCCACGACCTGTCCCTCCTGCTGTCCTTGGCCATGTTAGGACACTAGCAGGCCACAGGTGGTATCAGGCACTGCTGGTCACTGCAGTTCTCTTAATACTGGGCAGTACTAGACCAGAGCAGGGAAGCCGCATGAGTAGTTTGTTGGTCTCAGGCTATATGAAAGGGAGGATTTGGCTTTCTCTACTTTTGGGAATATTTTTGATTTTTGCTTCTGTTAAGCTAGCAGAGGTATTATTTTGCCTGAGGGAGATTAAAACAAAGTATTTTCAGGTGGTATCAGTTTGCTAAGATTTGTAGAGTTCGTTTTTCTTTAGTTGTCTTTATTTTCAATATTTTTACATACGAGAGGAGTTCTATGGTATTTTGATTTGAAAAGTTTGAGATTCGCTGCACTGAAAGTTCCAGTCTGAGAGCCAGGAGAATGGTATTTTTGCTTGTTTAAAATTCCAAATGTATGACTTAAGGCCAGTCCTTTAAAATCTATCCCAACAAAGAACAAAGATAGTGATGTTTATCCTAACCTATAATTCATGGAATTTTATAATTGGATATGACCTTAGAGATTATCTGCTCCTACCTGGTAATTTTATGTGTAAAGAGAATGAGGCTTTGAAAAACTCAATAATTTGCCTAAACACATTCAGTTTGTTCATAGCTGATTGGAATTTGAACCCTGGATTCTTGTTACCAATCTAATGTGATTTGTTTTTTAAATCAAATATGGTGAATTTAGAGAACATTTAGAAAGACTGCAAGATTCCAAAATAATGAGTCTACACAAATCGTGACTAATATAATGTGTTAAGTGATATAAAACATTAAAAAAATGCTGTTCCGTGAATTTCAAAAGGCATGTTTATTTTTACAGCTGAGTTTAAGCTCAAGCAAATATGTTAGAAGAGCCCCATAAATTCTTGTCAAGTACCAAATAATCTGATTTAGAGAAAATATCACTTTCTTCTTTATTATTCACATAAAACATCAATTTGTATAGCTTTCAAAGATTACAAATGTTTTGTTTGATCCTTACAAACAGCAGTATAAAAATAATTGCTAATATTAACCGTTTACTGTGTACCAGGAGCTCTTCTAAGTGCTTTCTACCTATTAACTTCATCCTTAAAACAGCCTTTATTATTATTACTGCCCTTACTTGGGCAGTAATAATAATAAAGGGGGAATAAATAATAATAAAGATGGGGAAGCCAAGGCACAGAAACAAAGTGACTTGTTCAGCTTTGAGGCTGAGCCAGGACTGGCCCTAGAATGGATGGATGTCTCAGCCACTTTGCTATGGACCTTCTTAGGTGGGCAGAACAAAGGTACAGATTGTTCTTTATCTCTTTCCCATGGTTTGGTTTTGTTTTATTTTCCCAGTGCTGCTGTTTACACAGAACACTTTACCTAAGTACCCCTTCCAAGGCCATATGATGCATTATACAATTTGGCACTGGCCATGTTTAGGGCATTAGAGAGAATGTTTCTCATAGTTTTGTTTTTTTTTAAACTTTGTTATATTTGAGCCTTCAAACTGCAGCGATTAAATCCTTAGACAATATATCTTGTTTTCTACTTCAACTTTTATGACAAATAGGTCTTTCTTCTGTTACACTATTCAACTGGCAAAATTTATTTCAGAAAAAAATATAATTTCATGTAATTATTTTTCTATATTCTAAAAAAAAGACAAAAATCAACAGGATGAGAAGACAAATCACAGACTGAGAGGGAATATTTGTAAAAGACTTTTTTTAATGATTTTTAAATTTTTTATAAACATATAATGTATTATTAGCCCCACGGGTATAGGTCTGTGAATCACCAGGTTTACAGACTTTACAGCACTCACCATATCACATACCCTCCCCAATGTCCATAACCCCACCACCCTCTCCCTACCCACCTCCCCCACCCCCGCCACCCTCGGTTTGTTTTGTGAGATTAAGAGTCTCTTATGGTTTGTCTCCCTCCCGATCCCATCTTGTTTCATTTATTCTGCAAGAGACTCTTTTGATAAAGAACTGTTATCCAAAATATACAAAGAACTCTTAAAACTGAACGATAAGAAAACAACCCATAAAAAAATAAGCCAAAGACCTTAAGTGACACCTCATCAAAGATATACAGATGGCCAATAAGCATATGAAAAGATGCTCAATGTCACATGTTGTCCGGGAAATACAAATTAAGGCAGCAATGAGGTACCTGTACACATCTATTAGAATGGCCAAAATCTAGAGCCCTGACAATACCCAGGGCTAAGGGTATGGAAGAACAGGAAGTCTCCTTCCTGGTAGTAATACAAAATGGTACCACCACTTCAGAAAACAATTTGGACAGTTTCTTAGAAATCTAAACAAACTCTTACCAGGTGATCCACCAGTTATGTTCATTGGTATTTACTCAAAGGAGATGAAAACATGTCCACACCAAACCTGCACATGGTTGGTGGTAGCACCTAAAATTTGAAAGTAACCAAGATGTCCTTCAATAGTGAATGGATAGATAAAACTGTGGTACATCCAGACAATGGAATATTATTCAGCATGAAAAAGAAATGAGCTATCAATCCACAAAAAGATGTGGAGGAAATTTAAATGCCTATTACTAAGAGAAAGATGACAATCTGAAAAGGCCACATATTGTATGAGTCCAGCTTATGACATCCTGGAAAAGACAAAACTATGGAGACAGTAAAAAGATCAATGGTTCCTAGGGGAAGTGGTAAATAGGTGAGGCACAGAGGATTTTTAGGGCAGTGAAAATATTCTGTATGAAACTGTAATGATAGATACATGTCATTATACATTTGTCCAAACAGAAATTCCAAACAGCAGGAATGAACCCTGATGTAAACTATGGATTTGAGTGGTTACGGTATGGCAATATATGTTCACCAGTTGTGACAAATGGACCTTTCTGGGGAATGGCGATAATGGGGCAGGCTGTGCTTGTAGGGGTCAGGGAGTATATGAGAAATATCTATACCTCCCTCTTCATTTTGCTGTGCATAAAATTGATCTAGAAAAATAAAGTCTTTTTTTAAAGATTTTATTTATGTAATAGAGAAGAGAGAATGTGAGAGAGCATAAGCAGGAGGAGTGGCAGAGGGAGAGGAAGGAGCAGCCTCCCTGTGGACCAAGGAGCCCATGGGGGCTCAATGCTTAATCCCAGGACCTGGGATCATGACTGGAGCTGAAGGCAGATGCTTAACCAAATGAACCACCCAGGCACCCTGAAAAATAAATTCTTTAAAAGGAAAAGAAGGGACACTGGGTGGCTCAGTTGGTTGAGTGTCTGACTCTTGATTTTGACTCAGATCACCATCTCAGGGTCATGGGACTGAGGCCCACAGTGGGTGCTATGCTCAGCAGGGAGTCTGCTTCTCTTCCTCTCTCTCTACCCCTCCCCTACTCTCTCTCTGTCTCTCTCAAATAAATAAATAAACCTCAAAAAGAAAAAGAAGACAGAAGAACAGAAATGAATGGAGCTAAGTGACCCACAGGATATAATAGACATGGAAAGAAACAAATTTAGGAGGATGGGACTTATAAGTGGAGATGATGAGTGCAGTTTTATATTTTATAATGTTTATTTATGGAGCACTTACCATGAGCCAGGTACTGGTCAAATATTTTATAAATTTCACAACTTAATGAAGTAGATGCCATAATGTTCCCATTCTATTGATGTGGGAACGGAAGCTTTGAGAGTGGCCAGCAACTGAAGTCTCCTTATAAGCAATAAACAGATCTGGGACCTGAATCCAGGTGGATTTGGCTCTGAGGGATGTCCTCCTAATCACCCTGCTCTACTGCCTGTGAGATGCTTATGGGACCACCTCATAGAGATATCCACTAGACAGTTTAAAAGAGAAGTCCGAAACCCAGGATTAGCAATGAATGAGTAGGTAACTGTAGAATGAAAATGGCCGTTGAAGTGGAAATTAACTGAAGACAAAGGAGATGATTTGCCACTTGCATGAATTTAGGTGAGAAATAACTTCATGATAGAGAAGGCAAGGAAACACTGAACGTGGTTTTGGTGTCCAGGCCTAGGAACATGTTAGTCATCTGTTATGGGGTGAGTTTATTATGGTCAGGTCTAGGGTCAGGGGATTGATGAGACTAATTAGATTCACAATTTAGGCCTTTTAGGAAGATCAACATTAAGCAAATTATCAGCATCAACCATTGGTTAATAATATTCAGAATATCCTTAATAAGTTACTCCATTGAAGAAAGCTAACTTCGAAAAGACTTATCTTACTTTCTAACTGGGTGTTTGTGACAACTGTCACAAGAGAATAAATGGCTTTATTTAGGAAGATTTCATCATACCCAATAAACTCAGACTGTACCTACAAAATTATCCATCCCCAATCACATGACCCACTCTAAGACAAATGGTATTGTTTTTCTTTTCTGTTTATGGTTGTCCATACATTGGAGATTGGACCTTTAGTGATCCTCCAAACCATCTTCTCTCCTTTGGGGATAATGTTGTGGCAAAATACTGTGGATTTTGTAGCTTGAAATGGAGAAGCACTCACTCTGTGCCATATAGAAGACACAACGTCATGATCCTGTCCTCTTGAAAGCTCAGCCCCTACTTGCAGCTGAGATCAGGGCTCACTAATCTTGATTTAAAGATGGATAAAAATGAAATGGGAAAATAATGTGTCTCTTACGTGGTTATGTTCTGCTGCTTTAAAATTGTTTAGTCTTGAAGCCGCACATGGTTTTTCAGCCTCTCACCCCCATTAAACTAATCTAAAGATAGTTTCTATTTTTCTATACTGTTGGTTTTTTTTTTTTAAGATTTTTATTTGTGTATTTGAGAGAGAGCACAGAGGGAGAGAGAGAGGGAGAAGCAGACTCCCTGCTGAGAGGAGAGCCTGATGCAGGGCTCCACCCCAGGATGCTGAGACCATGACCTGAGCCAAAGGCAGACACTTAACTGAATGAGACACCCAGGTGCTGCTATACTAATGGCTTCTTATACAGAGATTCAAGACATTCATCAAAAGCAGGATCCAAATCACATTTTTTCATCTATTTTTTGTTCTCAAGAAAATGTTTATATCTAGAAGCATGTGAATTTTTCAGTTTCTAAAAAACCTGAAAGGAAGACTTTGGCCTTCTTCGTTTCCACTTTTTTTCTTGGGAGGAGCTACCTCGGATCAGAGATTTCTAGATTTCATTATAGTTGCATCAGGGGCAGGCATTGTGACACTGGGCAAAGTATTCAGATATCCTGATCCTCAGTTTCCTCATCTGTGAAATGAGGATAACACCTAATGCTTTCGAATGTGAAGATGCAGTGAGATATGTCTTCCATATCTATCAAGTTTCTTGGTCTAAAGTAGGCATCTGATACATACTTGTGTCTCTCTTTTCCTCTCTCCCTCCTTATCTCACTTATACTTCTTTCTTTCCCTCCTGCTAGAAGGGAAGGAACTGAGGGGAATAATTTTGTGTCTAGATAGGTCTCCAGTAGTGCATGGGGAAGATTTTCCTTCGATTCTGCCTCTTACACATTTTCTGTGCTCTCCACTCCAGCCTGCCCTAGCTAAGTGTCCTGGTTTGAGGTGGTACTCCACCCTGCCATTTGATATTTCTCTCAAATCTACCTTTCTATTGCTTCCCCCATTTCCCTGGCTTTTTTTTTTTAAGAGCAGGCCCCAAGATTGCTACATCCAAGAAAGAAAAACAATATATAAAGATAGCTAAAAGAGTGGTATAAAATTGCAAATGAAACTATATATTCTGTGTATATCTAGAAACTGGACAGTTTCTAGCTGTATCTGTACCTTCTCTCTCCACCTCTCTCCTACACAAGAAATGCAAGTGAATTTGGGTGAGATGATTATGGGAACAACCTTTAATCTATCCCTGAGTATAAGAAAAGTGAATCATTTTTACTACTTACTTTTTTTTATTAATAACAGTTTACTGCCTCTGGGTACCTGGATAGCTCATTCAGTTAAATGTCCAACTCTTGATTTCAGCTCAGGTCTTGATCTTAGGGTTGGGACTTCAAGCCCTGCATTGGGCTCCACACTGGGCATGGAGCCTACTTTAAAAAAACAATTAAAAATTAAAATATAAAAAAGTAACAGTTTGCTCAGTTTTCACAACTGCTTGCACCCTGGGTCTCAAAATTATAGTTAGTTGTAAATTGCTGCTTTTAAAATATCTGTTAATCCTCTATAAAATAAAGTGGTTGAGTTTGGTGATTTTGAAGGTTACTTTGAACTTTTTTTTTTTAAAGATTTTATTTATTTATTTGACAGACAGAGATCACAAGTAGGCAGAGAGGCAGGCAGAGAGAGAGGAAGGGAAGCAGGCTCCCCGCTGAGCAGAGAGCCTGAGGCGGGGCTGGATCCCAGGACCCTGGGATCATGACCTGAGCCGAAGGCAGAGGCTTTAACCCACTGAGCCACCCAGGTGCCCCTACTTTGAACTTTTTAACATTCTAATTCCTCACATTGTGCCACAAGGTCCCAGATCCCATTGGTAATGGAAGGCCAGTTTGCTTCTGTGATGTAATACATTTCTGCTGTTTGTGGTAATTTGTTATGGCAGTTCTAGGAAACTCATACATCCAGCAAACCTCAGCTTTAGTTAATCCTGACCTGTGTTTTAATTTTGTGTTCAGTTGTCCCTCTCATGTGCTCCATGACAGGACAAGTATCTTCAGCAGGCATGTGCATTGAGAACCTGGACTGTGGGCTGCTCTTCCTGCCTTCTTCCCAAGGAAACCCTGCAGTCTTTCTGGTCTTTCTTTTTTTTTTTTTTCTTTTTAGATTTTATTTATTTATTTGACAGACAGAGAGCACAAGTAGCCAGAGAGGCAGGCAGAGAGAGAGGGGGAAGCAGGCTCCCTGCTGAGCAGAGAGCCCGATATGGGGCTTGATCCCAGGACCCTGGGATCATGACCTGAGCCCGAGGCAGAGGCTTTAACCCACTGAGCTACCCAGGCGCCCCTTTCTGGTCTTTCTAAGGCACTTTCTTTTCTGTTTACCTGGCAGTTGATCCTTATGGATTTTCTTGACCAGTTTCTACTATGATCCTTCCAAGGGAGTGACTTCAAGCCTAGACTGCAACTGAGAAGAGATTTTAGAAAAACAATTCTTGACCTCCTTTCACTGCTGTGATTTTAACTGATAATTTTCATGTCAGGGTGATCACCAGGAATTTTTTTTTTTTAACGACATTATCCAACAATTTCATAAGAGTGTCATTTTATGCTGATGAGGTAATTTGTCCCCTTAGAAAGAGCTATTTCTTGAGTAATTATTTTGGGTACTAAGTGACAGGCTCAGACTATTTTAGGTCTCTGTGGCCTTGTCTCATGACATGCATTTACCTTGAGGATAATGCATGTGGCAGGTATTGCCTGTGACTCATTGCTCCTTCAGGAGCTCACCACACTGTTCATGTCCTCAGCAGACAGCAGCACATGACAAGGATGGTTGGGAAGATTGGCTGCCATTGTACTTCTTATGTAAGGTTGGCCTAAAAGATTGTCCGTGTTCCTTACTAAGCATCTTTTCACTCCAAGTGGGCTTTTTGGTGACAACCCAAGAAATTCACTAGATGTGAGAAAATATGGGATAGCCAAATATCATATTTGATAGTTTTATGTAAGGCTTCGAATTTGAAGCTGTCTCATTTAAACTAATATGGATTTCCATAAAGTTATGTTTATTTATGTTTCTTAAAATGCAGACTTATTAAGCCATATGTTTAATTTGTACTAAAAGGCGTAAAGACACATGGGCTGTTTAAATTAATTTGAAAATATTTAGGAAAAAACCCTTCCAAAGTTTATAAAATGCAATGTATTTTCAGGGTGATGACTTATATTTAAATAGCATTCAAATCTTTCAACTTCTGTCTTGCCCCAATTTTCCTTAATGTGACCAACAGGTCTGTTGTATGTCCTATCTTATCTTTTCATGCTGGAGTTGATTTTACACAGATGCTCTGTTTCAAACCCATAGCTCAAATCTGAGTGCCAGAGTTTTTTGATGATTAAGAGATAAAAATGCTTTTTCAGTAATACTGCCTTTTGAATATCCAAAACTCTCTGAAGACAAGGTCTTTAGACCTTGTCCATTGCCTACTGTGTCCAACAATGGTGTGAATGTTCAGATAGACAAGATAATTCTTATTCTCTCAATTTTATATATGAAGAAACTGAGATTCAGATAGGTTCAATTACCTGCTCCCAAATATATAAAATGGCAGCAAAATGGAAGATTATTCTACTGATTCCAGACCAAGAGTTTGAGCATCTGCACTCATAAAAATATTTGGACAAAATCATAGAGTGTAATGCAATCTCACTATTTAATGGATTTTATTTAGTTTTGCCTATACACAACTTAATTCCTAGCCATCAGCTATAAACTTTTTAGCTCCTTGGTGGTTTTTAAAATATGAAGAAAGCCTTGGGACGCCTGGGTGGCTCAGTTGGTTAAGCGGCTGCCTTCGGCTCAGTCATGATCCCAGTGTCCTGGGATCGAGTCCCACATCGGGCTCCTTGCTCGGCAGGGAGCCTGCTTCTCCCTCTGCCTCTGCCTGCCTCTCTGTCTGCCTGTGCTCACTCTCTGTCTCTCTCTAATAAATAAATAAAATCTTTAAAAAAATTAAAATATGAAGAAAGCCTTAAGCCAAAGACCCTAAGGCAAAACCCACAATTTTCCCCCTGATGATGACATTTTGCAGACATGGTTTTTCCTACTGTCAGAGTGTTATAAAAGGCTTGTGTTTATAACTTGACCCAAGCCTTACCTGGGTCTTTCCAGGCAGAAATATGTGTTTCACTAAATTAACAACAGATCCTAAAGCAGAAAGAAAAATCAAGCTAATCCCCAGAGTCAGTATTTTGTCCCTATAACCTGCAGGTGTGTGAGGACCATAGAAATCAGCTTAACATAATTTCCCATTTTTCTCTGTTTAACTTCTGAGATGGCCACTGTTGGTTTCAATTTGTCTGGGGATTTTATCTTACAGAGCTGTCAAGAATTCTAGTAGCTACAAGGAGAGAACCCTGAAGATAAAGTTCACTGAGTCATGACTACGTGCATCCAACACAGGACTGGGATGTTGAATGGCAAGAAACATAAGGGTGTTTTTTACATTCCAAAAGTTAGAATTTCTGTATAATGAAAAAATAACACCTAATATTAGTATGGTACTTTTAAGTTCATAATGTGCTTTTATTTAATTCCTATAATAATCCTATAAGGTAGTGGAGTTGTTGAGTTACAGTAGTAGCACCCCCCCCACACACACACATTCAGTTTCCTCTCCCAAACACTGCCATCTCCTCAAACTGTTATATCTGTATCACACATTATTAATTTCTGAAATTCTTGAAAGGTAAAAATGTTCCCATAGCTGTATTCAGCTCTTAGCTACCATCCCCTGAAATTGGCCTTAATCTTTACCATAATAGAAAAGCTCTTTATTATTGATAACTTTGTTCTTGCCAAATCTAGTGGATTTTTCTAATTATCATCCAAAGCTCTTCGCAGTTTTGGATTCTGTGGATCAACTCCATTTTTCCCCATTTGGTCTTTCTTTTGAGTGTTCCTTACCATAGTTTCTACAGCAACAGAGTAGTTTTACTCCCACCACTATTTCCTTTCTCTTTTGGATGTCTTTTGGATGTCTTTCTTCTGGAAAATGTGCACATTCCCTAGGCTTGTGCTTGTGATTCTTTTTTCTTTCTGGCTCTCCTCTCTCAGTCCTCAGGGCCTCAGGAGTTTGCCTTCCCCATTCTGCTCCCCAGCAGTAATTTTATCTGTTTCTGTTCATCCCCCTCTTCTACTTTCTACAATAACCATCCATGTTCCACCCTGGCCCCTTCCCTCCTGGCTGATGACTGGGCTGCTCCTATATTGAGAAAACAGCTCTATTGAATGTGAACGCCTTGGTTTTTTGTCCACAAGTTGACCTCTAAATGCACTTACTGTGACCCCCTCTCCTCCAGTTTATGAAGGAAAAGTGCAACCTTTTCTATTCAAGACCAGTCCTTATTCATGATGCTATTCCATTCTGTCCTTTCTAGAAATAGAACCTTATTCTATTGATTATTTCCTCCTTAATGTTCCTTTCAACTTATCCCTCTTCATTGCTTGGAGTCTATACACATGTTAGGTCTTCCCAATCCTTACAAAGCCTGTCTCTACCTGGAATTCTCTCTAGCTACCATCCTATCTTGCTCTTTCTCCATAAGACCAAGCCCCAGTAAGGAAGAGTCTGTAGATGCTCTGTTTCCTCTCCTTTAACTCTTTAATTCAGGTACTAATTTCAGCCTTTGGCTTCTACTGAGGCTTCCAGGGAAATTTAATTGCCTCACATCACCAGTGTTACTTAATTTCTCAGGAGCCATTGACACTGCCCACTTCACCCCCTTTCTCAAGACTTTGCTCCCTTGATCTCCATTAAGCCACTCTCTCTCAGGTTTATTCTTTGTTTCCTTTGGGCTCTCCTCCTTCCTCACTCCTCAAGTTGTTTTTCTTTCCTTCCTTCACCACTGCCCTTAATCCCCCTATATTTCCAGGCGCCTGGGTGGCTCAGTGCGTTAAAGCCTCTGCCTTCGGCTCAGGTCATGATCTCAGGGTCCTGGGATTTAGCCCTGCTTTGGGCTCTCTGTTTGGAGAGGGGGGGCCTGCTTCTTCTTCTCTCCCTGTCCACCTCTCTGCCTACTTGTGATCTCTATCTGTCAAGTAAATAAATAAAATTTTTAAAATCCCCCTATATTTCCTCCTCTCCTTCTTTTTCCTCTTCCCCCATTGATTCTCTCCTTTTGTCTACAAGTTTAAAACCCATTTGTACAGCACAGGACAAGCAGCCAATATTGTTCACAAGCCAGACACCTCCTAGGGGAGTGTCTACTTTGCTGGCCTTACTATCTTCTTTCTGGCCCACTCAGCAACATGTATTAAAAAGCAGGTGAGTTGGAATGGTTATTATAGAGATAGCTTTGAATCAGTTTAATTTCTGAAAAAAGTAAATAATTTGCAAACTTCAGTACTTTAAACTTTATTAGTGACAGATTACTGGAGACACACCTCACGATTGATTGGAACACAATAATATTATCATAGTAACATGATTGGTTAAGGCTGATAGGTCAGGTGATAGGTCAGGTTAAGGCTGATAGGTCAGGTGATTGTTGAATTGAGTTGAATTTAATGTTTGTAACTGTGGAGTTACTTCCTGGAAAATTTAGAACTGAGAAAAGGTTGTTTCTTTTTTTAATCTTCCAAAAGACTCATTAATTTTTTTTTATTTTATTTTTTTCAGTGTTCCAAAATTCATCGTTCATGCACCACACCCAGTGCTCCACTTACTTATTTATCTTACAAATAGGTTAAGGCCTTATTCTGTAAACATACTGGAACTGGAGGGTCCCTGTTCTTAAATTCTTAGAACTGAGCATTGAGGCAAATCATTTGTTGGGTTTTAATGGTTTGGGGAACCCAAGAGTCTTGTGTTATGATGAACAGCCTCTGAGGGAACCATGATATTAACATTCAGGTATTAAAGAGAACTTTCAAGGATAGGGTCCCCAGAAAAGGAAGTTCCTGGTATCAGGAGAGGATGAATTGAATGGAATACCACACATTAACTTGAATTGCTCTGTCAAGTTATAATATCTTGAAACCCGGAAGGAATAGATGAGAGATTTATGTGAATCAGGGCAGCTTAGGTCTTGAAATACTACATATCTTCTTCTCACAGCGGCTTTTAGGATAACTTTAAATTTTATGACCTCAGTGAATATAAAATTTGAATGGAAAGATAATGTTTTCCAGAGACTTATAGCAAGCACATTTCTTCCTTTGTTTTTATAATCATTTGAAGTAAATACTTCACAGTCATGGCCAGCTATTAAATCTGCTTTTCCCTTAATATTTAAGGCTTCGGAGGCCAAAATTTCACCTAAAATTTATGATGACCCAATTCATATTTACTAATACTACCTTTTTTCCAACTCTAGCTGTCCTTGTCTGCTCCTGTTTTTAGCCTCCTTCAGTAACTGTATACAACAGCCCTCCTATAGCAAACACATGGCTTTTCCTCAGCAACATTAGGTTAGAAGCTTTTTCAAAGGAAGAAACCAGGTCTTGTTTTTTTCTATTCCTCAATGCTTCGTACACAATTTATGTGTAGTAAATAATTTTTAGAAGCTTTTGTGCCATCAGCAAGTAAAACATTTGTAGGAAATATAGATTTTTAAAAGGTATTTCATTATCCTTTTAACCAGAGAAACTTCCGATCAACTGGGTAGCATAAAGCAGTGGTTGGCAAACTTTTTTCTGTAAACAGACAAATAGTAAAGATTAGAGGCTTTTCCAGCCTTACAGTCTCTGTTGCAACCCCTGAATTCTGCTGTTGGTGTGTGAAAACAGTCATAGTCAAAGGAGACAAGACAATCTATCAACAATGCGCGTGGCTGTGTGCCAATAAAACTTTATTTACAAAAACAGGCAGTTTGTATTTGGCTTCCAGGCTATAGTTTCCTGACCTCTGTATAAAACTATCCTTTAAGCCCACATATATGTAATAGTATAATGATATATGTGTATAAAAATATACACATGTAATGTATAATTTATATTATTATATATATAATTTTTTTTTAATCACATCACAAAGAGATTGCTAGATATACTTCCAGGAATATTGGAGCTTCTGGGGATTGTCATGAGTTGTCAATCACCCAAAGGAGGCAAAAGTTGGTTCTTTATGGATGGAAAAAAAATTCTTGGTTATTAGACTGGTTTGTGGCTTTCCAAAGTTCGGCTTTACTCAGCAAAATCTTGTTCTTTAGTATTTAATTTGGTGGTTGGGAAAGGCTGAGGTTAAAAATGCCTAAGAAGTCTGCTTTGGAAATTAATAGTAAAAAAGGGACCAAGGAACACTATTGTAGGGATATGAACCTTTGTCTTCGATTAGGCTTTCTTTCAACTCTATAGTTTGTGGATAACTGACAAATTAGTTATGCAAATAATTCTTGTCCACAGACTTAGAAGTGACATCTGCACAGTGGAAAGATACCCCACCCCAGACACCCCTCACCAGGAAAAAGCCAGTTTTTGTGTTCATTTGTGAATTTATTTCAACATTCATTTCTTCCATGTAAGTTTGTGGTTTTTAATTTCTCCTTTGAATTGATTGAAACCTTTGCCTCCTTCCCTCAGATAATAATTGATAATGTGATAAATAAAAATCTTTTACAAGTGTTGTTTTATATTCAGTCATGATGTTAGCTTTGCCAAAGAGATGTAATTTAATAGTTTTCATTGGTTTGTACAGTCCTTGACATGATATTAAAAATATTTTTATATCATTATATATTTTAAAGGTCATCAATGTTCTAAGACATATATCACTTTTAAAAATGTACCTCTTATTGTTGGGAAATATTTTTTTATGAATAAGCATTGATTTCCTTCTTAAAAACATGCTGAATGTTGAAAGTCATTAAGTGTGTCAAAAGTCCATTACTTAATTTTATTGGCACAATGCTTGTTTGCTTTTAGATCCCTGTTGACTTTTTTGAGGACATGGGCCAGTGGACGTGAAGGCCAATGCTATTTTCATGGCTCTGTTGACAGAAGGTTGCATGTGTTGCCACTGTGAATCTAAGATCATTTGGGGGAGAGCGCTGGGCCCTGGCCTCATAGGAGGTGCACACGAGGTGTAGGACACTGAGCGTGCTTTGACACTTGCCTTGGCTCAGTGTGCCTGGTCAAGATTCTGGTTTGGCTTGTGATTTATTTCGGGAGCATGGAAGGTCTACAGTTTGTCTAGCTTTACATTTATATTGCCAAATCCTCCTGCCCTTCTCTTTACCCTCTTAGTGCACTAACTCTCACTTCCTGCCCCTACATGAGTATTTTACATTCTTTAAGACTGAAAAATGGAAGCCAGAATTTTAGAAATGAGTTTTCCCACTTTCCATATTGAAAATGGTGTTTAACTCTTTTGTTAAGCCTTCTATCCCTTTGTTTCTTCCTCTTGTTCTATCCCTCAGCTTCCCTCTTTCCAGTTGGTATGTGAATGATTCTGGGCAGCAAGTACCAATTCTCAGAATAACTCAGTTAACTTTTGTTCAGGAAACCAAATAAATGTTTCATGCACAGAGGGTAAGACAGAAGATAAAGTGATACTTTTCAAAGTGGATACTAGTTTTAGGATCAGAGTAATGAGAAGGAAGTCACCTCACCTAATATCCTATAAGGCAAGCCCACTGTTATAAGTCTATGTGTATCCAATCTATCAATATTTTTCTTGTTGTTACAAAAAAATATAAACAGCAACACTTGCAAAATCAGCCAGAATTTTATAAAGTAATGCTAAATTAAATCCAGTGGCAAAAAGGATGATCTAGACCTCTGGTTTTTAAACAGAAGAGCATTCTAAATTTGAACTTTTGGTTAGATCTAGTTAACAATTGGGGAAGCAATCCGTGGTAAGTGTCTGCAATTCTTAAGTAATCTCTCTGCCTACAGCAGTGTCTAAATTAAGCAATTGCTTTTTAAAGAAAACATGATATTGGGTTTTAACTTTATTACATACATGCATTTAAAAATTAATAACAAAATGGCAATTACAATGTTAAAAATGAGCAAAGAAACTAACCCTACAGTAAAAATGCAACCCTAACGTCAATATTTCAAGCATAACCAATCTCACTAACAAAATAATTGCCATTAAAAGTGTGTGTGTGTGTGCGCGCGCGCGCGCACGTGTGTGTGTATTTTAACATCTTAACCATTTTTAGGAGACAGTTCAGTGACATAAAATACTTTCACATGGTTGTGCAACCATCACCACCACCCATCTCCAGAGCCCTTTTCATCTTATCTCCATCCTCCAGCAATGAATGACTTTCTGTCTCCAGGAATGTGACTCCTCTAAGTACCTCATCAGAGTGAACTCATACGGTATTTGTGTTTCTGTGGCTGGCTTATTTCACTTAGATAATCTCCTTAAGGTCCATCCATGAAGTAGCATGAGTCAGAATTTCCTTCCTTTTTAAAGTTGAATAATATTCCATTGTATGTATCTATCATATTTTGCTTATGCATTCATCTGTTGATGGATACCTGAGTAGCTTCCATTTTTTGGCTATCTTGAATAATACTGCCATGGACCTGGGTCTACAAATTCCTATTCAAGCCCCTGATTTTAATTATTTTGGGTAAGCTGCAAGTGAAATTGCTGAATCATATGATAGTTCTATTTTTAATTTTTTGAGGAACTGCTGCACTGTTTTCTATAGTGACTGCACCATTTTTACGTTCCCACTGCAAGCACAGGTGGGTTCCAGTTTTTCTACTTCCTTGTTGCTTGTTATTTTCCATGTTTTTGGTGGTATCTATCCAAAGCATTTCCCTAATGATTAATGATGTTGAACATCTTTCCATGTGTTTATTGACCATTTGTATCTCTTGGAGAAATGTCCATTCAGTCCTTTGCCCCCTTTTAAAATAAGGTAATGGCCATTGTAATGGACATTTAATGGCCATAGGAATTATTTTCATACAATATCCAGATAAATCTTTGGAATAGTTTAGGGGATTACCCAGTTAATGATTCAGAGGACTCTCTTGAAAATATAAAAATAGGGATGCCTGGGTGGCTCAGTTGGTTGAGCAGCTGCCTTCGGTTCAGGTCATGATCCCAGCGTCCTGGGATCGAGTCCCACATCGGGCTCCTAGCTCGGCAGGGAGCCTGCTTCTCCCTCTGCCTACCACTCTGTCTGCCTGTGCTCTCTTTCTCTCTCTCTCTCTAACAAATAAATAAATAAAATCTTAAAAAAAATAAAATATAAAAATAATGCATGCTTTTTGTTTGAAGATAAGACTATTTCCAGTAAGGTCAACCATCTGCAAAATTCACCTGGCATCAACCAAAAGACGATCAGCCACTTAAAAATATATAGGCAAATTTATAACTAATGTTTGTGACTATGAATGGGTGATAGTTGGCTAAAATAATTCTGTTACACATCAGGTAAATATTACCAGGTGTTAAATGAAGAGCAAGTCTTTGGATGGTAAGGGGATGAGACCTCTTTTTCTGTTTAGATTTCAGCAAAAGGTCAATGATTTGTTAGTGTCCCAGTGAAGAATGCTAAAAGTGATAGCCTGTCCTTAAGTCGTGGGGAAAAATGGTTGAGGAATGGGTTCTAGAAATCTGAGTGGCCTTCAAGGTGACCCTACAGGCCAGATAACTTTGCCTTTAAGCACAGAAGCTGAAAACCTCTCCATCAAAGTCCATCATATTCTGGTGTCACCTTGCTTAACCCACCTAATTTCTCATTCTCTTTCCAAATTATTCCCCTCCACCAGATTAATTTGTTCTTCATTCCCAGAACACATTATACTCCGATAGCAGGTACATCTCAGAGTATGATGTATGAAGTTGATGTGACAAGTTTTCTAATAGTTTCACTTCATTTCAAGCCATTATCCTGAGGGGTTATGAAAACAATGTCACTAAAATCAGAATTTTCCTGTATTCAGGTTCCAGAGGCTTAAGGTGAGCTAAGGCATCAAGTGGAGAGCCCATATTGCCTTGGAGTCTTATGTCTGCTAGGTCTACACCTCCCTCTTTCCCTCAAACTTGGAGAATCATTTTCTAGCTCTGGATGGTAACAGTTTGCTTTCACTCACCCTAACCCTTTTCTCCATGGCAGGAGTCCTTCCTTTTTTATTAAGGGCCCAAACTTTTGAAAAAACAAAAACAAAAACAAAACAGGAGACATTTTTCTTTCTGTTGCTACATACCTTTCCCATGGCCAGGCATGTAGACCAGTCTGCTGACTGCACAAGGGAAATGGTGAAGGAGGGCTGGGGTGGAGTGTGTGGGGGGATGAAACAGTGCCAGAAGAATGATCAGTTAATATTCAATAATGTATTTCACTATACTAACTTCAACCCTTTTACATCCGATTGGGTAGTTCTTCCTCTTTCTCACCTATTTTTCTCTACTTTCCTTGCATGCTTTGGTTTAATTCCTTCCCTCTTCAATGGACCTGCTCATTTTCCTTTACTATAGCCCTTTTAATTTATATCACACAGTTTGATGTTGAATGTCTATAACCACTGCAGGGCTGGAAGAAAAGTCACCTCACTCAAACTCTTGTTCTAGGCTGGGATTTCTAAGGCCTGCCAAGTGTTTGTTTAACCCAGTCATTCTCAAAGTGATGCTGTGGACCAGCAGCATGAAGTGAGAGCTTGTTAAAATGCCAATTCTCAAGTCTCTCTCAGATCTGTTGAATCAGAAACTCCGAGGTCAGGTCTAGAATTTGTGCTCTAACAAGCCATCCAGGGGATACTGATGCACACAATTTGAGAACCTCTGACTTAACCTACATTAGCCAGTGGAAGGAGAAGTTAGCTAATAGTAGTGATCTCAATGTTTGAATGCCTGTTGTCTGTGCTTGAATACTTCTAAGTGATGGGAAACTCATAATCTTGGAGAGCAGCCCAGTCATGTTTGGAAAACATTGACCTATATTGGTCTTAAATCTTTATTGGTCTGGTATCTCTTATCAATAACCAATATTGTTCATATATAGCTTCCTAGAGCCATAGCAGAGAAGTCAAATCTCCCATCCCCCAACAGACTAAAATATCTCAATACAACTATCATTTGCCTCTCCCAGCTCTTCTCTTATCTGAGCTCAAAGTGGCATGAGTTTTTAATCCCTCACACTGTCTTTTTGGCACACTGCTGAACACAATCCCATTTGTTTATAATTCTCTTTAATGAGCTCTGTACAAAATTGAATGCTGTAGCTTAGGGTCTGAGAAGCTAGAGTGGAGTGGTTATCAATTATTTGCTTCCAATACTATACTCCTAGTACCGTAGGCTAATATGGTCTTAGTTATTTTGTTTTGTTTTTTGGTTTTTTGATGGACACATTGTTAATTCATACAAAGCATATTGTCAGCTGAAATTTTTTTTCTCTTCTCTACCCTCATCCAACTCTTTTTTACAGATACCAAATGCTATATCACATCTCCTCTATTTTATACCCGTAGGGGAATTTCCTCAGATGCTAAGAGTATAGTTACATCTCTTATATGTTTTCTGATCAGTTCTTTGTCTGATGATTAACTGACACAATTAACTTTTGGAGGATATATGTATCTCTTACCCCTTGAAAAATGTCCCAGATAGCTTAATAGGTACTCAATAAATACTTTAGAAAAATTTCAGTGCAAAGAAGGTCACCTTTTTCTTGAGTTTTATAAAAGGTATTCATTGGACACTAGGTTTATTGCTTCAGGACCTACAACTTATGACTAAGTACAAAGTAACAGCACCACTTGCTTTCAGTAGCAAACATCCAGAATTTATACACAGCAGTCTTTGAAGTTGTCCTATTGGATGATTATATTATCAATCAGGCTGTAATCTGTCAAGACAATTTTGTAGTTTTGTCTTTAGAATTGCTTCCAGAAGCTACTTCCTGAATCACATAAGAAAAGTGTTCTTTTATATTGAGTTTTTTTTTTTTTAATTCAAGTGGACTTCTTCGTATTGGGACCGACCTGAGCCTCTAATATCATATTCCAAAACCCGTGTGTGTGTGTGTGTGTGTGTGTGTGTGTGTGTGTGTGTGTGTGTCTATATAAAGGTAGTACTTTGCATAAATTCCGATGAAGACTTTTCAAAAAGGTTTCCAGCAATGGCAATGTCCTTGGGAGGTGCAACTAACACGAAAGTTGGCCTATACCTTTGTGTGTTTTCTTCTTACAGTGACCTTGCCTCACATATTTATTGCATCAAATGTCTCCACCCTAACAGTAGAAACAACAACAAAAAATAGATTTGGCCTTATAAAACAGAATTGGAACATTTGTGGATCAAAGTATCCAGGCTTCCTAAAATACTAGAAAATAAAAAATATATTCAGTAAAGATTATAAAATATGCTCAATTTAATAAGACTAAGAACTCAGTCATCAAATGGAAAAGACAAGAGCTTTCTTGTCCCTTATATATAATGTGTGGGAAGAGAACTAATATTTATTCGATTCCTGGAATATGCCAGTCATTTTACATTGAGTCCACATGAAGTAGAACCGATTATACCATTTCATAGTAGAGAAAATTGAGGCTTTGAGAGGATGAGTTGCCCAAGGTCACAAATCAAGTAAGTAACAAAATAGGTACCTGGACCCAGACCTTTCAGTCTCCAAATTCTGTTCCCTTTCTACTACACTATGTGAGAAATACTAAAACGAAAAGATATAGTTTCTGTCCCCATAAAGCTCAGGGAACTTTATGGAAAAATATATAAAGATAGGATTTTTTTCATTCCCTATACAAATCAAAGAAAGCCAAGTTAAAATTAAAGATGAATTGATTGAACAAAAATAATTTTAAAATGGCATTGTTTAATTTTTATGAGTTGATTGAAATCAAGCCTTTTTCTGTAATATGGTTATCTATCTTGAAAGAAATTTAGCAATATAGGTCAAGAGCCATACACATGTTGATACCCTTCTGTATATAACCTTTATCTTTTATCTGTTTTTGGAACTTCAGCCTAAATTCTAAATTCAGAAAAATGGAGTAAAGGTATTGCTGTCCGAGTTGGAAAAAAAGTCTCCTGTGTTTCTCCTTTGCTCCCACACTATTACTACACCAACAGTACTGCTGATACCAGATCTGTGGGTTTTCCACACATCAAGTGATTCTGCATTATACCAGCTGCGTGTCCTATGATTCAATTCAATCCTGACACTGTCTACCTAAAGTTCGTGTCAGATTCCGGAAGTTAAGGGCTCAGCCCCACGAGACTGCTCCCACTTCAGATGCGAATCACAAGTTCCAGGTTGTCACCCAGGCTCCTGACCAACCCACAACAAATCACGGTTCTTATAACCTCCTCCCTAGGTTTGAAAATTTGCTAGAATGGCTCATGAAACACAGAGAAATGGTTTTCTAGTTTATTGTAGAGGATATAATAAAGGGTAGGAATGAAGAACCAGATGCAGAGATATACAGGACAAGGTTCAGTAGGGTCCTCAGGTGAGGAATTCTGTCCCCATGGAGTTGAATCACATTACCTCCTGGCATGTCGATATGTTCACCAACCTAGAAATTATCTGAGCCCCATACTTTTGGGATTTTTAGGGAAGCTTCATCATGTAGGTGTGATGATCTTTAACTCAGTCTCCAGCCTCTCTCCTATTATTTGGAGAGGGTGTGGGGCTCAAAGTTCTGAGCTTTAAACCATAGCTTAGTCTTTCTGGTGACCACCCTCCATCTTGAAACTATCCAGGAGACTACCAAGAGTTGTCTCATTAAAACAGAAGATATTCTTATCACCCAGGAAATGCCAAGGGATTTATGAGCTCTGTATCAAGAACCAGGGTCAAAGACCAACTATTAAAACACCAAGATTCTTCTAGTGCTCCTATGACTTAGACAATTACAAGGGTTTTAAGAGCTCTGTTCTAGGACTTGGGGGCAGAGACCAATAAATACGTGTTTTCTATGATTTTACACTAACAGTTTTGAAAAACAGGAAATAATTAGAAACAATCTATATATCCACTTTATTACTTAAATAGTTAGGTAAACATTTGTTGGGTCTATTTTGTAACCATTAACATAATAAGTATAAGATTAGCATTAAAAAAGTTTATATTGTAATAAAGTCACATTTGAGTATATAATCAATTATGATTTATGTTGTAAGAAACAAAAATATAGTCTAATGATGATATAAATATATGAAATACTGATGTATTATGGTGATGGGATAATTTTAAAAAATGCATTTAAAAATTTTTTTGTATTCATCTCTATTAATCTCATAAGGAAGGGAAAAAATCTCCAAACTTTCCTAGTATTCTTTGCTGTTGCAAGACAAGTCACCCTCTTTGTTTTTCTAAACTTCCAACAAAACTAAGTTTTTGGAAACCAGTTTTGTTTATGGGATAATTTTTAATCAAATATTTGTAGCTCAACCTTCAATAGTTGTCAGTAAGGGAGAAATGACACATTTGACATTTAAATGTAGTTGTCACAGCCTCTCCATTCATTGTGAAACTGTACAATTAAAATTTTATGGCTTTCTAGGATTAGTGGTTGAAATTGGAGTGCACGTTCAGTCTATAGATTTCCAAAGAAAGTACTTCCTTTCATTGATCCTGGGTATAGACTCAGGATTTAGAGGGCTTGCTCTTGAGATGCAAATTTTCTTCCTGGGGAAGGCTGTTGGGACTTTATTACATATTTTTGAAAGAAGTATTTTGAAAGAGGAATGGTCCCTTAGCTCTGCTGGGACCTCAGCTTGGGACTTGGTGACTCTCTGGCTGTCAGATAATGGGGTAGGGGAACTGAACCAGTATGGATGGCTGGACAGGAGCAAGGAGTTCACGTTAGATATGGGCAGGCATGAACTCAAAGACCGGAGAAGGAATAAGTGGGATGTGGGTTTAGTGAGAGGTGGATGGGTTGGAGAGGTTTGGGTGCCAGACAGGGGACAGGATAGAGCTGGCAAAGCCAGGGTAGAACTCCATCAGAGATGGAGCTGGGTCAAAATAAAAGACATGCCCACAGAATCAAAGGGTGGGCACAGCCCTGTGCAGTAAGTCTCAACAAAGAAAACAAAGGCAAGAAACAGGATCCAGGGGTTGAAGCTGGGCTGAAGCCCCCGGAAGACTTGTGTTGCAAATAGGAGCAAGGGAAGGAAAGTGCTCAGGTGGAATTGAAATTCTTCCCAAATCTAGCTGCCTGTTATGACTACTCACACTCTCCAGGTGCAGAGGATCCTGTGTCTGGAGTTCTCTAAAGGAACTCAGTAGCATCTGACTAAATGCCAGCTGGCTTTCTGGATAAGGTATCTCAACCAACATTCTCCTTGAGGCACTACCACTGCTCCAGTGTCTGTAGCCCTGAATAAAAGTCCTCCTGACTACTGGGAAGCTCCTTCTCTCGAGAACTATGGTTTACTTAGAAAAGAGGTATTCTTTCATAACTGCCTAGATAAGTGGTCCAGAGTTCAAGTACTTTCAATGCTATACTTTTTAAAGCATTTGTCATTTTGAAAAATCAGGGATAGATTCTCTGATAATCTTTACAGATGATTTTTAATCTCAGAATATATATGTGTATATACATCTCATTCCTCATGTAGATATTTACAATATGTATACATCCATATAAATATGTATATTTGTATATTTATATATATGTATACACATGCATATTGCTTATCTTGATTTTGGTTTGGAAAAAGTATTTTATTTTTTATTGAAATATATATGACATATAACATCGTGCAAATTTAAGATGTACAACATATTTTTATATTATAATGGTGATTACTGTTTATATTATAATGGTGATTATAATGGTGATTAACACCTCTATCATGTCACATAATTATCTTTATGTGTGTGTGGGGGGTGTGAGTAGATGACTAATATCTAGTCTCTTAGCAAGTTTGAATGATGTCTATATTCTGTATAGAGTGTATTAGGTCTCTAGAACTTACTTATCTACTAATTGCAAGTTTATTTACTTAGATATCTCTTCTCCCACCCCCAACTTCTGGCAACCACCATTCTACTGCTTGATTTTATGAGTTCAGCTTGTTTAGATTCCATATATAAGTGATACCATATAATATTTGTCTCTCTCTCTCTCTCTCTGTCTGATTTATCTCACTAAGCATAATGTCCTCTGGATACATCTATGTTGTTGCAAATGGTACGATTTCCTTTGGTGGATAATATTCCATTACACTTAGATAGGTAATAGATAGATAGAGGTATATAGAGATGTATATCCCCATTGTACCTCAATTACATTATTTGAAAAATCAGCATAAAGGACTGAACTGTTAAGGTTATGAGGAATAAATGAAGAAACACTTGCAAAAATCCTTAGGATGTTATAGTAACATAAATAACAATATTATAATTTTGGTGGATTTACCCAAAGAGAAGAAATGTTGGCATACTTTGCAAGATGAACTGCTGTTTAGAATGTGTTTTGGAGATATCAGGTCAGCTTGGACCAGATTTTTTTTTTTTTTTCTGGGAAGAACCACTTGTTGGCTCTTCTCAGAAATGTAAATGTTTGTATAGTAACAACCATACCTGTTTATGTAGCAATATGGATATGCTTACGTTGCAGTCAACAAAAAGAATAACAATTGAATAGGCAATTGAGGCAAATATTTATGATTCGTGTTATAAGATACAGTATAAAGATGAAGGTAATGCATGAGATACAGATATATTATGGTGATGGAATAGGATTCTATTTGGCCGAACTATGACTTCCCCTCTCTATGCTCTTGGCATTCATTGGTTGCTGGTTGGTGTTTGTGGGGTTGGGAGAACGAAAGCATATTTCTACAAGGTGCCAAGAAATTTTTAGGAATAAAAAGGTGAGATCTTCACTCTTTCCTTTTTTTTTTTTTTTTAAAGATTTATTTATTTATTTGACAGACAGAGATCACAAGTAGGCAGAGAGGCAGGCAGAGAGAGAGGAGGAAGCAGGCTCGGAGCAGAGAGCCCGATGCGGGGCTCGATCCCAGGACCCTGGGATCATGACCTGAGCCGAAGGCAGAGGCCTTAACCCACTGAGCCACCCAGGCGCCCCCACTCTTCCCTTTTGAGGCTCCATATTGTTAGAACATCACTCCTTGTGGGCTAAGGTGGTTCCAACCAAAGTCATTAGGGAAGGAGACCAGATTTCCCCCACCCAGGAAGGAAATCTCTGTGAGAAGGGAAAGGTTCTAGGTTTGTGGTACATGTTACACACAAGGACTAATGGCGGACTAAATGGCGATCCGGGAGGCCTGGTTCAGAACTGCTCATCTAACCATTGCAACAACTCTATAAGGTAGGACCTGGTCACTCTATTTTTCCCACTACAAAATTTAGGCTTAAGAGAGGGTAAGCAATTTGCTCCAAGTAGGAGAGCTAGGAGATGACTCAGAGTTGGGGCTGGGACCCCATCTGTCTCTAGGGTCCTTGCATCTCACTGCTGTACTCTCCCTGATACTGAGATCTTCACACAGTTTTTCTCCTCCTTGGCTGGCAAAATAAAGAGATGCAAGTCAGGGTTAAGGATTAGGACAAATATTTCAGTGAGGAAGGTACTGGTAATTATAGAAAGGGAACCTAAAAGGGCTTTGAGGTTTCCTGGCTGCCTGCAGGAGGGTGATGATTATGTGATGTAATCCACATTCTTCCCTGACTTTTTTGGAAATAAAAACCAAGAATTTTCAAGACCATTGCCTAAGATTAAAGGTCATTCTGTGGCCACATAGAGATGTGTTTTTTTTTTTCTGTGCAAACTTGTTCTTTCTGAACCTTAATGATCTCATCTATAAAATAAGAGGTTTGCACTAAGTCATTGTTAAGCTTCTTTTCATGCTGTAATGTTTGTGAGTCCAGGAATTTATAAGCTTTCTCTGGTATTCAACCTTTGCCCTTAGTGTCTTCAGCACCGTGATCAAAACTAATGGACTCAATTTAAAGTTTATGTGACAGGTAAGGAAGCCAGGATAAAGGACTTAAGGAAGGTTATGAAGCAGGGAATATGGCAGCAACAGTTCTTACAGCTACGTATGAAACGGAGTTGAAAGGATAGGATTCAGGATCTCAGAAACTGGTGGGTAAAGCCAAAAGGCTGAAGTTCAGACAAGTCTTTCAGAGGATTGATTACATTGAGAAATGAATAAGATTTGGTCATGCCCAGAGGTTTAGCTAGCAGGCCTTAATTAGATTGGCCAGTTTGAGTTAGAAGAAAGGATGAGCCATCACAGGGGTATGTTGGCTGTCTGGCTCCCCATCACACGGCCCCACCTCCCTCTCTCTAGACCTGGTGTAGTTCTGACGCCATCACCAATAATTCTACTCCCAACAGTGCAAAGCTTTCTTAGTCTTCATTCAGGTGAGCCAGAGGATGCATATTAATTAAGTAAAAGAAAAGTTAAAAAAAAAAAAACCACAAAAACTTAGAGGGAAACAAACTTTACAGAATGTAAATTTCTGGTTCTTCTTTGAGAGAGCAACCACCTTCTTGTCCTCTTCTTCCTTCTTTCTTCTCATTTTCCTTCTGTCTGGTTCCCTCTTCATTCTTTCTTTTCCATTCCCCCAGCATTCCCTGAATACCGTGTTTCAAAGTCTGTGCTGGGCACTTTGACCAACACAAGATAAAGGAAATGCATTTCCAGCTTCTCAAGTTGCTCTCAAGGGAGAAGGAAGACAGACACAGATGAGGCACTGTAGTAAACCAAATTTATAAGAATCCACCTCCAGGTTTCTTTCCCTCACCTCCAGCCAGGTCCTGCTGCCCCACCTCAAGTCAGTGGTCAGTTGGTGTTATTCCTCCTCCCCCTCCTACTGTCTGCTCTGGATTAGCTGCCTAATGGCTAACAGGTTTTCTCTAAACTGGGGAGGAGGGGGGTAACCTCTTAAATTTCACTGTGCCATATCAAGCAGATTCCAGATGTCTGCTCACTCAGCAGCTGGGTCTTCCTCCTCTTTTTGTTAAGACAGCTTCACGGGTTTTGAAAAATGGCTTTCAGGGGCGCCTGAGTGGCTCAGTGGGTTAAAGCCTCTGCCTTTGGCTCAGGTCATGATCTCAGGGTTCTGGAATCGAGCCCCGCATCGGGCTCTCTGCTCAGCAGGGAGCCTGATTCCCCTCTCTCTCTGCCTGCCTCTCTGTCTACTTGTGATATCTGTCTGTCAAATAAATAAAAAACAAAACAAACAAACAAAAATGAAAAATGGCTTTCAGTATTTGCTCTTTTTATTGGTGGTTTTAGGACTTTATTGGATACTTACTCTGTGTTAAATACTTGTATGTTATTTCAAATCCTTGTATTATTACTCCTCCTACTATCATTTCATAGATAACTCAGAGAGGCTGAATAACCAGTCAAAGGGGAAACAGCTAGAGATGGAATTTGAACATGGCTAACTCAAAAACCCAAGCTCTTTTCACTACCTCAATGTTTTAATGACAAAGGGCAGGTTCCATATAGTCTTTTTTCTCCTCTCCAGAGGAATTCTACTTCCAGGCTTTTTTTGTTTTCTTGTTTGTTTTGTTTGTTGAACCTATCCACAAAACAGAACATATGTTTAAAGCCAGGCTATTAGTTTTAAGATATAAATGGGACCCCTTCTAGCTTATGCAATGAATAAGGGATCTGTTTTTGCCATCAGTTATAATCTCTACTATGATAGTCAATTAAAAATTTAATAATTAGAAAAGCTCCCTGAGTGAAATAATTTAAAAAAATTTTTTTTAAGTTTTTAAAAATTTATTTTAGGTGGGGAGCAAGCAGGAGCGGCAGAGGGAGAGGGAGAGAGAATCTCAAGCAGATCCTGTGCTGAGTGGGGAGCCTGATGCAGGGCTTGATCTCACCACAGTGAGATCACAACCTGAGCTGAAACCAAGAGTGGGACACTTAACTGACTGAGCCACACAGATGCCCCTGAGTGGAACAATTTTTTTGAAGTTAAGACCTTTTCCTCTTAAAAATGAATTAAAGCTTGGGGCACCTAGGTGCCTCAGTGGGTTAAAGCCTCTGCCTTAGGCTCAGATCATGATCTCAGAGTCCTGGGATTGAGCCCCACATGAGGCTCTCTGCTCAGCAGGGAGCCTGCTTCCCCCCGCCCCCCGCATGCCTCTCTGCCTACTTGTGATCTCTGTCAAATAAATAAATAAAATCTTTTAAAAAATGAATTAAAGCTTATTTGTAAAAAATACATATAGTCTTATAAGCATTAAGGTTCGTTGTGCAAAACACATGTGGACTTAATAGGCATCAACAAAAGCAAAAGGCAATTAAAATCTGCCCTTACTGATGGGTGTTATGTACAAATCCAGTGTATATTCACTAGACTTATAGAAGCTGCCAGAAAAAAAAAATCTCACTTTAATATTGTAAAGCTTCAAAATAATACTGTGAATTTTGTAGCTGACTTGGTTCGAAAGACTATTATTATTATTAACCTCAGCATTGATTACATCATTCTTGCTGCATTAATATTAATTTACCATAAAAATATTATACCAATATACTTCTGTTGTTACACAATAATAACCAGTAGGGGAAATTTTAGCATTGAATCAAGATGAATTTTAATAGATGGTAACATTAATTTGTGCTCATTCTGCCATAATGGAATTTTTATTGAATTGGTGAACAGATGCAGGTTGTGTCCATCCTACAATAGTATCTCAAGCCATGTCTGTATGGGGCACAGATATTAGCGGCAGTGTTCAGACATAAGGGGTTCCTTTAACCTCCTCTGGGGTCAACCTTTTCATCTGCAGGCACACATTATATTGCATCAAAAGAGTGCCTGGCCCATAACTAACATTTACTGTGGGTTTACTCTTGTAACTGATGAAGCTGTTTCTAAAAGCAGGTACATTATTAGTAATGTTGCCTGGAGCACCTGTGACGGAAGCTCAAACACCACCCCCCACCAGGGTCAGAGATATTAAACCTGCTTAAATGTGAACCTCTGGTTTCTTACCTAATGTAGCTTACAATCCATGAGGGAGATTCTAGGAGGACTTTGACAACATTTGAAGGATGGGATCTTTTAAGAGGGGAGAGGTGGGAACAACATTTCAGATATCAGTCATCAATGAAGTTCTTAATTTTCAAGTCTTTCCAAACTGTAATTCCAGTGCATGCTCACACAGAAATGTCAGTCCTTCATCCCAACAAGCTTTCATCTTGGAGACACACAGTACTCAATTTACACTGTAAAGTTCTAGGAGATGTCATGCAAAGAAGAAGCCTGTTTTGTTTCACCCAATTTTTCTCAAACTTACTTGATGATGGAACCCCTTTAAAATATACCACCCTAAACAACCTGTATCATTAGTCTTCTGTGGAATACATATAGAGAAGTGCTGATTCAGAGAGTACTTAAAACTCAGCTGCTTTTTCCTTTTTAAAACACATGGGTTTAAAGCAAATCATGTTGAGAAGTAGCCTCCCAAATTTACCTTTCGTACATATCTAATAAAAGCTTATCTAATGTGGTAGGTAGCGAATTCATAAAATCCAGGCAAGGCTCTCAGAGGCCATGTATATGCTAGGTATGTCTCTCTTTATTTATGTTTTATTTTGTAGTGGGGGGAGGGTCAGAAGGAGTGAGAGAAGCAGGGCTTCATCCCAGGAGACTGAGATCACCCCAGGACCCTGAGATCAAGACCAAACGCTTAACCAACTGAGCCACCCAGGCACCCCAATATCTAAAAAGAACATTTAAGATTGTGTGACTATGTATATATTCCCATTCCAATTTCTTGAGGACCACAAAGATGAATTTGGGAGGAAATGGCCATAGGGGAAAAAATATCATGTTATACCAGGATAAATTTGCATCTAATGATCCAGGCTTTGGTGTTCCTAAGTTTTACTCAAATATTGTTTAGTGCTTTGTGTGAACAGTACTATGTTTGTTATTGAAACACTTGATGGTCATGTACTTTACAATTTAGATTTTAAAGCTCACTATTTTTCGACATTATGTTATCTGCCTTCGGCTCCGGTCATGATCCCGGGGTCCTGAGATTGAGTCCTGCATCGGGCTCCTTGCTTGGTGGGGAGCCTGCTTCTACCCTCTCCCTCTACCACTCCCCCTGCTTGTGCTCTTTCACTTTCTCTCTCTCAAATAAATAAACAAAATCTTTTAAAAAAACAAAACAAAACAACAAACATTATTATCTATGCTTTTAGGGGCCAAGCTGCCACCAAAGTGCTGAGTAGGACTGCAGTTATCTAGTGATCTCGAGGCTGGGTGTGGGAGAATTTGTGTCCAGGCTCACCAGTGTGATCGTTGGTAGGATTTAGCTCCTTGTGAGCTGTTGGACTGAGGGTCTCAGTTGTTCACTGGCTGTTGGCTGGAGAGCTCCCTCAGTTCCTTTCCATAGGGTGGCTTACACATGGCATATGGCTTTTACCACAGTAGTCAAGTGCGAGAAGAGGAGAGGGTTAGCAAGATGGAAGCCAGCCTTTTTGTAACTTCATCTCTGAAGTGACATCTCATCGCTTTTGTCATATCCTGTTTGTTCCTGGACCCAGCCTGCACTCAAGGGTATAACTTATACAAGGGTATGGATACTAGGCAGTAGGGATCACTACTGGCCACTTTAGAAGCTGCTTATCATACACATTAAAAATCGGTGGTGTTAAAAAAAAAATTGGTGGCATGAGGGTGGTGCCCGAATGGCTCAGTTGGCTCAGTGGCAACTCTTGATTTTGGCTCAGGTCATGATGTGAGGGTCCTGGGATTGAGCTCAGCCTCGAGCTCCACACTCAGCCGGGGATCGGCTTGAGGTTCTCTCTCTCCCTCTCCCTGTGCCCCTCCCCCCACTCATGCACTCCTTCTCTCTCTCAAATAAATAAATAAATATTTTTAAAAGAACTTCTAATTCAGCAGTATTTATAATAAATAGTTCTTAATAATTAGATGAATCAACATGATTTACAATATACTAGTTTAGAAGTCTAGATCCTCAAACTTTCACTTCCGTTCCGAAGCACCATTCTGTTACACTGTTTTGCACAGAGCAGCTAAGAATCAGTGCAAGTAAACAGAGGTAGCAAATAAGCAAATGCAAATCCCAAGCAGAAGTTAGACTAATCTGCCATTTCACTACTTTACAGGAGTTCCTAGCCTGGAGAATGTTCTTTTGCCCTCTCTCTCAATTCCTAGGTTGAAGCACAAAGGCAGAATGAGTAAGAAATGATAATAAATGCTGAGTAACTTTGGTATTAAAACCCTTCCTTTCTTTTAGGAGTCAACCTCTTTAGGACTGCTTCTGAATTCTTAGGTAGTCTTGAACTTGAGATGCCTTCCCCGATGGGGAGTTCATATCTTGCACAGACAGCTTTTTTCCTTCATCAAAGCACTTCGAAGACATCTCCTACCCCCAAGAAGTGTGGAAATGTAGAGAGATGTTTTTGGTTATCACTGTAGACTAGAATTGCTCTTGGCTCTTGGTGGTCATGTGCAGGATGGTCTCACCCCATAAATAATTATCTGGCTCAAATGCCAGGAGTGCCGCCAGTGAAGAAACACTTCCTCCTTCTCTCTTCAGTCCTGCCTCTAGTTTAGGTTGTAAGCTCTGGGAGAGAAAGGATATAGTGGACCCTGTTTCCTACCCTAACCTCAGGGCCTAGAAGAGCACCTTATAAGTAGTGACCACTCAGTAAATATTTGTTGATTATAGTGCTACTTGTAAAGACAATGATTAATTGGTGGACAATGAGATATAAAAACCTGCTGACCAAATTTCAATTTCCTTAGGCCTTAAGTTGAAATACCTGGTGTTGGATTCCTGGACACAAGTTTTCAAGAAAAGTCTCATAGATTTTGTATATGTCAACTTTGAGATTACCATTTTGGGGGTGCTCACCCTATGTGCCCGAGTTCACTGTGAATATGGATTGTGAATGTAAGCTCAGCTCTGAGGAATCATGGGCTTAATTTTATTTGGCATATTTGTAGTTAGACAAAGTAAAGTATAATATATTCTTTTGGGTTAACAGTTTAACACTGAATTTATAATGATATTAACTTGAAAATATGGTTCCCTAGATTTCCTGGAAAAGTTTGAAAATCTTATAATGAAGCTCTGGAAGCCATAGAGTCTGTTTTCAGTTTGTAAAATATGATATTCAAGGTTAGAAGGGGTAAACAGGTTTGTAAGGCTTTGGATGGATGTGATTCTTCTTTCAGTAAGATTTTCCAAAAAGCAAATTGGCTATAAATATGTAACTGTGTTTCCTTAAAATACCCAAAAATACATGAATGATCAGAGATATTGTTTCAGTGTAATTTGTATTTTATAGAAACTACATTAAAAGAATTTCTCCTCAATATTTCAATGAAAAATTTTCATATTAATTCGCTCATCTTTTCTCTTCTTTCTTCTTAATGTTAATTTTATTATTAAAAAGCGTGTTACATGCAAATTGCTCTCTTGATTGACATTTAAAAAGTCTGTTCTCTGGGGATGTCTTTGCATTTCTAGTTATTTATACCATCAGAAAACAACCTTTAAAAACATCAGCTTGATCACAAAACAAATATTTACAAATTATTTTTCTGATGGCATCAAGGGTGCATTTCACCTTCTCACCTCCTTCTGTATTTATAGTATATTCACACATTGAGCATCTAACATTTTCTTTATGATTCCACAACTGAGTGTCTTTCCCACCAGACATCTAATTAATGTTTTTGTCACAACAGCACTTTTTTTTTTTTTTGGTATAAAATTGTGCACTTTTTTTTTTTTAAACTGGAAGGGGGTGTTTTAACCAGGGGAGCTGACTGATTCTGGGGACCTATCTTCAAGGCTGGGTTTAGAGTGGCTATTTCCATAATGGCCCCTGCTCATTCTGGTTTTTAATTTCTTTTTTAATTGTAGCACCAAGTCTCTTGGAAAATAATGGTCACCAAATAAAGAAAACCACTCCCACAAAAGCACCACTTTCCTGGGAATAATTGCCATTATTTATAGGCTGGTATTCGTCTGGTTAAATTGCTTTTGCCAGTGCACACAGGAGCAAATCTCATCAGACTCTGTTCTCCCAGGCATTTCTTCTCCCCCACGATATACAGAATCATTTCCTTTTAGTAAATATTTGGATGTTCTGAAGCAAGCTCATTCAGCTGTGCTCTATTGCTGAATTTACCGTGGTTGAGCAGTGTTGTGTATCCATGGATGGTTAGGTTGTTCTGCCCTCTTCTTTCCTCTGAAACCACCTTTTGGGGATGGAAACCCTTAAATAGGGAGAAGATTTGGAGGTGGAAAGTACATTTAGGGTGTCATTTCTGTTTTAACCAGACAAAAGGTTTCAAGGCAGAACCTGGTGGGAAAACAGAGTGTGGTTCCGAGAAATGGCCACAGAAGAGCCTCGAGTTGGGAGATGTTCTTGCTGTGATGACCACTGACGTATCTGTGCAACTCTTGAGAAAGGATTTTTCAGATTCTATAGGAAAGAAAGGCACTGACCAAAATTAAACATCTAGACTCTGGTCCCTTCATATTACAAAGGCCTGAGAAGGGGCGCCTGGGTTAAGCCTCTGCCTTCGGATCAGGTCATGATCTCGGGGTCCTGGGATCAAGCCCTGCATCAGGGCTCTCTGCTCAGCAGGGAGCCTGCTTCCCCCTCTCTCTCTGCCTGCCTCTCTTCGTACTTGTGATCTCTGTCAAATAAATAAATAAAATCTTTTTAAAAAAGGCCTGAGAAATCAGAAATATGGGATTAGTTCTGCTTTTCTTTTTCTGAGCTAGACTTATCTCAGAAACAAAGATTAGAGCTGAACAGGTTCTTTACTGCTCTCTAATTGAGGGGCTCTGGATGAGCCCCCCAGGGGTGGGATGAATGACTCCTCTGTCTGAATGGCTTCCTCATGTTCCCCCGGCCCCTATTTATTTCTTTGCCTATTGGTCCTCATTGCTTCAGAATCAGAGCGCCACTTCATTAGGGACGAGGGGGGCTCATGGTTGGAGAATCATGAGCCTCTAGCCCTCATTGACTGGTCTAAGGGGCAACTCTTCTTCAGTAGAAGGATCAAAATAAATGCTTCTTGGCTTAAGTCATCCAGCCTAAGGGGGAATGAAACAAGTTGAGGGGCTAGGAATAAGCTGATAAAACATAAGAGCAGTGAGTCATAAAAGGTCTTTTATCTGATTTCGGCTCACAAGTTCAGCTGGGTTTCTTGACATTCCAGCAGCTGTGAAGTTCCTGAAACCATCATGCTGTCTTTCATCTCTTTGGGTAGGAAGGAACAGAGCCTTAAGGCTCTCACAGTATCACATAAAAATATAATCATACTAGCATTCTCGCCCATTTCTAGAAGCTGTACTGACTACTGGGTGGCTTTCAGGGACAGTTCTCTTTGCCTTGAACCAAGGAAGACAAACCTCCCCATAAAAGTTTGAATCAAAGCTCTGGTTTTCAAATTGTGGCTTCCGGATAGGTCTTCGGGGGTTTTGTAAATATTTGAGTCAAATATTATTTCCATATTCACCGTAACTGGTATATTAATAAGGGCAAATAATGCTAGCTGTCATGACAGAATGCCACCCTTAGTTGCTGAACACAGTAAAAGTTTTCTTAGTGTTCCAAATCTATCAAGGATATTCCTGGTCTGCAGGTGGCCTTCTATAGGGACTTTTGGGAACAGGCTTCTTCCATCTCGTGGCCTTGTCCTCTTGTCTGGATCCTTAGAGTCTGTTCCAGACCCTGGACTGTTGAGGAAAGGGGGAAGGGGTGCATGTGGCAGGTCTATGAGGGGTACATGCCACTTCTGCTCATATTTCATTGGCTAAATCTCAAACAAATGGCTACAAAGAGAGCTGGATAAATTGTGGTTGAGTTGTGTACCAGGGTGGAAAAGGAAAAAAGAGCTGATTTTTTTGTTGTTATTGTTAAGAACACAGCTGTCTTTACCAGAATTTTTTTTTAAAAAAGGATCTTTTATGTGGTATATATATACAATGGAATACTATGCAGCCATCAAAAGAAATGAAATCTTACCATTTGCGACGACATGAATGGAACTAGAGGGTATTATGCTTAGTGAAATAAGTCAATCGGAGAAAGACAACTATCATATGATCTCCCTGATATGAGGAAGTGGAGATGCAACGGGGGTGGGGGTTAAGGGGGTAGGAAAAGAAAAAATGAAACAAGATGGGATCGGGAGGGAGACAAACCAAAAGAGACTCTTAATGTCATAAAACAAACTGAGGGGGTGGGGGGGAGTGGGGTTGGGAGAGGGTGGTGGGGTTACATTATATGTTTAAATAAAAATAAAATTAAAAAAAAAAAAAGGATCTTTTAAATCTTTGGAGACCACAACTTCTTAAGATGTTGCCAATTTTAACTGGTTTTAGTGCAGACTTTGGAATTAAGCTTATTTTGCTCTATTTAATTAGAGAATAGCCTAAAGTTGCAAGAAAAGCTGTTACAAAAACATCTATCACCATGTGCAGTGATTTATCTGTAGGAATCACTGTCATCACCCTCAAAAGTAATTGCAAAGAAAATACAAAAATAAATGAGATCCTAAAACTGATGTAAGTCCACACGTCATCTGTAAATCCTGATCTCATTCATCCAAAAAAATCTTCCGTATTCTCAGTGACTGACTTTATAGTGTCTAACAGAGATGTGAACTTATAAAATAAATTTATATCAATAAAATATTTCCTTCATCTGTTCTCGATCTCTTGGGACTATATATAAGATTTATCTTTAAAAAATGATTTCTATTGCTTAAATTAAAAAACAGTGATGTCGGGGTGCCTGGGTGGCTCAGTGGGTTAAAGCCTCTGCCTTTGGCTCAGGTCATGATCTCAGGGTCCTGGGATCCAGCCCTGCATTGGGTTCTCTGCTCAGCAGGGAGCCTGCTTCCTCCTCTCTCTGCCTGCTTCTCTGCCTACTTGTGATCTCTGATAGTTAAATAAATTTAAAAAAATTAAAATAAAAGTGATGTCTACGGTCTTTTCCAGCTCTAACATTTATAATGCTTTCTATTTTTATGTGTTATTAAAAGGAAGAGTAACTCTTGATTGCATATAAATGGTGCAATGCAAATTACTCAAGTTGTTTTTCATTGTAAAAAAGTTAAGTTTCACTTCGGTAACTATTGCACAACGTGCTTCGCCAAATTTTGTTAAATCAATCACTTAAAAAATTCCTAGAGGCTTGAAATCTCCGGAGGTGCTTACCAGCTGATAATGGATGCTAATAGTTTCCACAGTTTATTTGATGTTTTGCGATTGAAACATTCTTTTCCTTGTCCATAACCAAGCTCATCTCTCTCTCGGTAACTATAATGTCGAGTCAGGGGTCTGTTTAATTTAAGAACCACAGGCCTGCCAAAGCCCAGCATTGATTCTCTTCTCCCTTGGATTTCTTCTTGATTAGGTTTGGACATTTGCTTTGGGACTTATGGGCTCCCCTGCCGTCCCTTTAATGGAGCAGTCCCTGCGTATCTCACTCTGGGCTGCCTTGGGCCTGAAATAGAGAGCCAGGCAACTCAGCCATAAATTAGATGTTGCTGAGGCTGGAGGTGCCCTAGCTTTTGTTTTCAGGGCTGCAGTTTGAGGCAAAGGTCATAATTCGTGTCCCCATGAGTGGTGGCAGCCGCTGCAGGGTTACTGAGGGAGCAAAGGGGATGGGGAGAAATGAACTCAGGTGACTCCGATTGCCTTGCATCCATGAAGCCATGTGGAGCTGGGCCTCCACGGGGGGAGTCCCTGCACAGGGCCAGGCTCTTAGATCTACTGCTGCCCTCTACTGGATCAGCGGAGGTGTCCTAGATGCACAGCGCGGGCTTTTTAAGAGCGTTAGCTTTACAGAACTAAGCACTGAGGAAGTGGAGACCACAAAACATTTCTGATTCCAACTGCATGCCATTAGCCAGTGACTGTGGTTTGCTTGCCTTGACATCTGCTTGCACTGAAACTAGTCCCATCTGTAAGATCTGCTAGTTGTGGATTCTACTTGATCTGGCACACTTGCAAAGAAATACCATTTGGGGTTTGAAAGCAGATGCATTTCGATCAGACACAAGGGAAGGTAAACTACTTCAGAACGCTGAAAAGAGCCTGCTACTTTGAAATAGTGTTTTCATTCAGGACTGATTGTGTATGCCATAGCAGACCTGGGGAGTCCCTTTAAAAATTCCCTTAGAAATTACTATTATTTCTATTACTCTTAATCTTTCATACACAGAACAGTATAGAGGCCCATCTTCTTTACTCCCCAAGTGTGTCCTATATATGGGAATATATGAGCAACCAATCACTCTTCATGATATTCTTTCCATAATTTCTCATTTTCCTGTTTATTTTCAGTCTTTTGTTTTTTTGACACTCCCCCCATTTTATCATCCGTCCAACCCACTGTGAAGACTGAAAAAAATGGTATGCCACAGTGGGGACAAAATCAAAACCACGAAACACAAGTTTGTTCTATGTACACTTTTCTGGAAAAGAAAATTAAAAATTCAGTTAAGAAAAAAAACAAATTAAATCAGCCTGCTTGTTCCTTTACCCTGTTTAGGGCCTGGGAGGCTGACCAGTACCCCAAGGCTGCCTTGCCTTCCGCCTTTCACTTGAATTCTGCCAGTGTGAGCGAGGTCAGGCTGTTTATTTTCCCAACATCCTCCCTGTGAGGTGGCGGCCAACTGGTGGTTCGTCTGGACTGCAGGACACAGCTCCGGCCCAGCCATCCTTGTTTCTCTCTACAGGTTCAGGAAACCACTCCTTCCCCCAAACCCTACTGGCCTTGGGTGGTAATCGGGCTTACCAAGTAACCTGTAACATCCTTCCCCTGTATCTTACAAATATTCCCTGGATACACTCTCCTCAAATTACTGTTTAAGAGTTTCTTATCTTGCTAAAAACGCAAGTAGTAAAATGATCATTGCTACCCAGAGATAAACACTGATAAGCATTTTGATGTATGTCGTATTTCCTTCCCTGCCTTTATTTATGATCCCATGTATGGGCAACGAATTTCACTTAATTTGTGTGTACATCTTTATATCTTATATATTTCCCCACTTATAATTACTTATGACTCCCCTATTTGTAAAATCTTCCATACCCCAAATCATGAGTTTTATTGGCTACATTTTGTTCTACTATATGGCTACAAATTTAAATTTATTTTAGGATTTACATTTATTTAAATTTATTTTAGGATTCACAAACAACCTTATCATCTACCTTCTCTTCATCTCCTTAAATGTAGTTGCTCCCTATTTCTTATGTGTGTTTATTTCACAGTTCTGTTTCTCAAGAGAGAAGATTTGACTGGGTCAATGTGTCACCACCCCTTTGGGAAGACCCATAGTGGGCACAATCTTAAGCCATGTTTCATTATGGACAATGAGTCTCTTCAGTGTTCAGTCTTCACTCATGTCAGTGGTTGAGTGACTTCTCCAAGGTTTTATTATAGTGAATTACAAGGGTGAAACTTGAATCCATGACTACCGTCTCTAAATTTGGGGCTTATCTGCTCCAATATGTTGTGTTTACTGAATTGCAAAACTCAGATTCTACCTCTAAACATGGAAACCACTGTTTTAAGTTAAGGAAAAATGTGAATTAAAAGTAATGTGTGGTTCTAAGGGCACCTGGGTGCTTCAGTGGGTTAAGCCTCTGCCTTCAGCTCAGGTCATGATCTCAGAGTCCTGGGATCGAGCCCCGCATCTGGCTGTCTGCTCAGCGGGGAGCCTGTTTCCCCCCCCCCCGCCTGCCACTCTGCCTACTTGTGATCTCTGTCAAATAAATAAATAAAATCTTTTTAAAAAAATTTTTAAAAAATGAAAATAATGTGTGGCTCTAAATAAATGAGCTATGAAGTCATGAAAAGACATGGAGGAAACTTAAATACATATTACAAAGTGAAAGAAAGAGTCTGAAAAGTATACTGTATAATTTCAACTACATGACATTCTGGGAAAAGACAAAAGTGTGGAAACGGTAAAAGGATCAGTGGTTACCTAGGGTTAGGAGGGGCAAATAGGTAGAAACTATTCCTGATAATATTATAATGGTGGATGCATGTCAGTGTACATTTGTCCAACCCATAGAATGTATAACCAAGAATGAAACTCTTAAACATCAAGAATAAACCATGGACTTTGGGTGATACTGATCTGTCAATGTAGGTTGATCAGTGGTAACAAGTGTATCATTCTAGTGTGAGATGATAGGAGAGATTAAATGTATAGGTGCAGAAGATTTTTGGGAACTCTCTCTTTTTCTTTAAAAACTTAAAGCTATTCTGGGACACCTGGGTGGCTCAGAGGGTTAAGCCTCTGCCTTTGGCTCAGGTCATGATCTCAGGGTCCTGGGATCGAGTCCCGCATCGGGTTCTCTGCTCAGCGGGGAGCCTGCTTCCCCACCCTCTCTCTCTGCCTGCCTCTCCGCCTACTTGTGATCTCTCTCTGTGTCAAATAAATAAATAAAATCTTAAAAAAAAAAAACCTTAAACCTATTCTAAAAAATCAAGTCTATTTTAGAAAATATAGGGTTGCTTTTAAATAGGTATAGTGTTAATTTTCCATGCCAACACACTTGCCGTGTCTGATTAATTTTCCTTTAAGAAAAATGACCAGCTTTCCTTTCATATCACAAATATCTACAATAATTGGAATTCCCATCTCTGGGGCTTTCTCAGCGGAAATCGATTTTCCTATTATTTTAAAGCAGCATCAGCATTGGTCTCCTATATTCAGATAGTGTGGACACATAATCAATTATAAGATATATCTAGCTCTGAGGATGTTTTCCTGCTGGAGAGTTTTATACCTGAGTCTTATATAGAGAGAAGATATTAGAGATTATTTTTGTTTCATTTTTTAAAAATATTTAAATTTTTTTATAAACATATAATGTAACCCCATCACCCTCTCCTGACACCCCTGCCCCCCACCCCCCTCAGTTTGTTTTATGACATTAAGAGTCTTAGAGATCATTTTTATTTAAAGCTATGGAGATTTAGAGGAATAAGCTAAAAGCTTAATTTAAGACTTTCAAAATCCTAAAGTCTATCCAAGCATCCATCATAAAGGACAGAATGTTTATATTACCTCCAGAATTAGATGCACAACTGTATGTATGTTGCATTGAGTTAATCTGACTCTCAATTCTAATGTACACTATATATATCTTTTCTTCAAAATATCAAGTACAAAAACTTAAAGGTCAGAGCTTTGAAATGCCAATGCATTAATTTCTTTTGGCTTAAACACTATAAGAAAATTTTCTTCAATAGAAAGGACCTTAATGAGCATATGTGGATAGGTTGCCATGTTGGTCGCTCAAAAACTAGCAACTAAGACCAGAAAGTAAACAAGAGTCTGTGCATACACACATTTTTTTGAGATTGGGGGATTTGAGAAATGCATAAGAGATTAATGTCTAATTAGTGTTGTGTGAGTCATACTGTTTGTACCGACCATTCATGCTTCCAGAGTCTCCTTCTCGTTGGTTAGGGGTTACAGCGATGACATTTTGGAAATCCGATCACCTCCTGGTTTGTAAATCGAGACAGCCTTGACAGAGAGTTTTGTTTTTCCTTTTGTCTCCTCGGATAGATTCATAGGCAGCTCTTGTCATTCATACTACAGGGGGTAGGAGAGAGCTGTAGATCTGATAAAATTGGGTCATCCTAAAATCACTTCTATTTGGGTTTAAAATTCATTGTTTAATTTTAGATGGCAGATAAGCTTTCTTAATCTCACTTTCTTTAGGTCAATCTTAAAAATTATATTACTTGAACATACATTGATAAAAGGCAACAGAGGCATTTCTGAGACATGCAGGGTGGTAGAGGAAGGGAAGAAGACTTAAATTTTACAATGGATATTACCATGTGGTTCATAACACATAGATAATTTAGTTCTGTGATATTTGCTCACAATGTTGTCTCTTTAAAAATTGTATACTAATTAAAGAATACAATTAATAAGATTATGATTCTGCCATCAATTTGCTATATGATCAGTGTGGGCTGAGAGTAGAACGACCACCAACCAACCATGCCCATCTGCCTAGGACTGAGGCATTTTCAGGGATGTGAGATTTTCAGTTTTAAAATCAGGCTGAATTGTTCACTTTAGCTCAGGGGAGTAACTGAGTCCAGGAGAAGGATAGATTCTCCTGGCAATTTGAGCGAGGCATATATTGCAAAATATACAGCCGTGGGGACAGTGAGCAAAAATAGTGGATCAGGGAAAGGGACAGAGCAGAGTTAAGAGACTGAAGATAATGGCCAAATCACAATGTTAGGCAGTGAATGGGAGTCTTTGTATGGAGCCAAATGAAATTAGGACAAGCTTGGTCCATTCTAGGTGGATAAGGAGGAGTGGTTCCTCCAAGAATTCCAGAAGAGATGGCTGCTGTGAGGGTTTTCTGTTTGGTTTCTTCTGCTAATAGGACAGTCCTGTGTAGGCACTTACAGAGCACATAGTGGAAGCCAGCGCCATACTTCAGGGGGTAGGCTGTTTCTATCTTATACAAGGGTTAAAGTAAATGTTTCATTCTCATAATGAATTCTCATTTCTTATTTCCCTGAAAAAAAAAAGTGCTGAGTATTTTATTTTATGAGTGTTCAGGAGAATTGGATGCTATTATATGATACTTCAAAATGCATTCCCTAAAAGTTGCTTCCCAACTCCCACCCCCATTGATGAGATGGTCTGACAGGTGGTGGTGGTCTGTGATTATAGAGTACTTTTTCCCTACAAGGAGGAATTTCTTCCTGGATCTAAATTGGTAGGATTTTTGTCCAGCTTCATTTTGTATGCTTGCTTTTCTCCATCTGTGGGCAGGAGAGATGCTGCCCTGAACTCATGGTACTTTTAACAATATGCATTAACTATTCCAAAAAAATTTTTAATGGGAATATTTGAATGCACAGAAAGTAGAGGTAGGGAAATAATGATGAATCCAGGAGTGAATTTACAAAATGCATGCTGAGAGGGTCTCAGATGGATGGACAAAGGTTATAAATTGGTTCTATGCCCACAGAGAAACATGGTCTATTACATGAGTCAGTATCTATGAGATAAGAAGCCAGTGGCAGAAGAGAAACACAGTGCTTCTTTGTACCAAGGCAAGAAGGCTTTTTTTTTTCAGTGGGTCTTCATAAGGATACTTTGAAATTAATGAATATCACTCTCAATAGTACATTGATAGGAATTCAGAAAAATGTTTCCCATAATGTTTCTTAAAGGCTAATGGTGTAACTTCATAGCTCAATACAACAAAAAATCCTATCTTAAATATTTTACAAAACAAACTATATATATATATATATATATTAACAAAAATTTTAAAAAGTCATCAGAAGATAGGAAGAACTAAATGAGGCATAGGAAGATCTCTACTGGCTTGGATCATTCCAAGGACAGATAAAGTATCCAGAAGACTGTTCATATTTTCTATCCTTCAGGCAATTCTCCAAAATGATGTTTCCCAATAAGCATTTGAAATATTGAAAGAAATGAGTTTGATGAGATTCTGCCTGACAAATGCTTCCTGGAATTTATTCTGCTTTGTGGCCTATTAATGTCCAGAACTCATGGGATAGAATTCCTCAGGCAAATGTTGAGAATTCAAACATGGATGCCCTCGAGAGGCCCTTTATTTGTGGTGGGCCAAGGAGTGGTTGCTGCAATGCCAATGCTCTCCTTACAATTCTGGTTCCTTCTTCCAACACATAGATGAATGGAAGAGCCCCACATTCTGTACTGGTAGAACAGTATGGTAAGAATTTAAGTATGCGAAAAAAGTTAAGCTCTTTTTGAGAATGGGTCCATGGAGAACTGAGATCCTTTTATGACTGGGCTTCAAATACATCTCTTTGGCTTCATTTTGACATTGCTCCAAACATCACCTCAGAATGGTACTTGGAATCTCTGCTTAACTCACTTTTTGACTTTTTCTTTCGTTCTCAGAATACTGTTGAATGTCCCCAACACTGAGCATCTTGGCCTGTTTTGACCAGATCAATCTATTGTCTTTCTTTCTTCTCTCCCTTCTCCTTTCCCTCCATCCTTCTTTTTCTTCCTTTCTGTCTGGCTTCCTGTTATTTATTCATACATTCAACATTTATTCATATCTAAATTCACAGACTCTTAGAACTCTCACGTAAAATCCAAACCCTGTCTTCTCTGCCTGCTGCTCAGCCAGTCTGGTAACCCAGAGCTCCAGATCCTCACAGAGTTTCCGCTACTCTCCTTAATTAAATTTCCAGGCCCTTATTTTTGCACAATTGTTTCTTAATAAACACACATGAACATAAATGTGATTGTTTCTGTAATTTATTTCAGTCCAATTACTTTGTTATCAGCCATTCTGAAGACATCCCCAAATTAATAATATTTCCTTTAACAGTGGTAAAACTGTTTTTTTAAAAAATTATCCCATGTTCTATCTAACCGTCTGGGGATTATATGATCTTGTTAGTAATTTTATCTTGGAATTATAATCACATTGCACACAATGTCCTCTTGATATTTCTAATGTTTTTATAGTCCATGCAAGCTGTATATTTCCTCATTATTCATGAAAAACTGATACTTGGAAAAATATTTTTATTTGATGGGTTCTTAGAGATCCTTTGAGTTTATGAGTTATGAGACCTTTTCTTTACCATTACAGGTTTTTCAGTAACCATTTTTTAAAATTTATTTTATTTTATTATTTTATTTTTTATTAACATATAACATATTATTTATTTCAAGGGTACAGGTCTGTAGTTCGTAAGTCTTACACAATTCACAGCACTCACATACCTTCAGTAACCATTTTGATACTCCATATTTTGTGTCTAATTTTGTCAAGAGACATATTCTTTTTTTTTAAAAAGATTTTATTTATTTGACAGAGAGAGAGAGAGAGAGAGAGAGACATCACAAGCAGGCAGAGAGGCAGGCAGAGACAGAGAGGGAAGAAGTCTCCCCGCTGAGCAGAGAGCCTGATGCGGGGCTTGATCCCAGGACCCTGAGATCATGACCTGGGCCGAAGGCAGAGGCTTAACCCACTGAGCCACCCAGGCACCCCCCCAAAAGACATATTCTTAGGAGCACTTTTAAAAAAATTTTTTCGTGTTCCAAAATTCGTTGTTTATGCACCACACCCAGTGCTCCATGCAATATATGCCCTCCATAATACCCACTACCAGGCTCACCCAACTCCCTCCTCCCCTCCAAAACCCTCAGTTTATTTCTCAGAGACCACAGTCACTCAGGGTTTGTCTCCCCCTCCGATTTCCCCCAACTCCCTTCTCCTCTCCATCTCCCAATGTCCTCCGTGTTATTCCTTATGCCTTAGGAGCACTTTTGACCAATTTCTGCTGCTCTTTTGGTAACCATGAGACTATCTCTTTCCTATTATGGAATTAGCATTTGGCACTTATTTGTGAATTAATAAAGCCAAAATGCCACTTTCTACGTTAAGCAGTATTTTTCACTTCTTTGGCATTTCTAGCTACTCATTTTTTTTTTTAATTGTGTCCTTGGGGTAGTCACTTATTTTGGATCTTAAATATCAGGCTTTCATCATTTGTCCTTTTAAAGACTGTGTCATGAGACTGAACTCAAAGACTTGAAAATGATTAGTGTTTATCACGTTACAACTGTTTGGATAGTTTATCACCTGCTCTGCTTCCAGCTTGTTCATAAATCCAGGTGCTTAGTACCCGAGTGCATCAAAATGTTTTGAAGTATTTTAGCAACAAAGCAAGCCATGCAATGAGGAGGAGGTTCAAACAACTTGATGTGGTTATGGTTGTCAAGGAAACTATGTCATTATATAATGTTTGACAGTAGCTCTTTTTTTTTTTAAATACCATAAAAACAAAGCTTGTCTAGTACTGTTGGAGAAGAAAGTGTACAATACAATGCACAAGCTAACTGAAAATTGCACAAGTCTACATTCAATACAAAATGCTAGGCATTAACTGATGTGTTATTTTATAATATAGAGGGATAATATATTGAAAGGTGTGGCAGGAAGGGAGTGGGAGTAAAATTTCCTTTTTGAAACAAGTCCAAGATCACACTATATTCTCAAAATATACTGTATGCACTGGGTTGGGGGGGGGTGTCCAGGATTGTTTCATTAAACAAACAGATGATGTCATCTTTGCTATATACAAACTCATGGGATGGAATTCTAAACAGATATGATATCATAATCAGTCAGAAGTTTGAATACATTGTCCAGCGATAGACAACACTGCTAGAAGCTATAGGAGCTGCAGGAAATGAAAGGCCCATCTTTTGGGTTTGTCCAGTTCATGCTTTAAGAAGGAAGAAGTGGGAATGTGGTTCGTGGTGTTACTAAAGCTCCCTATAAAGGAAAAAAGATCCTAAACTGTCAGTAATGAATGAAATCTTTCTTCTTCTTCTTCTTTTTTGTTTTCTTATCTCTTTCTCAAGGTGTGTATATGTAGAACAAGACTTCAAAGAGGGAAGAAATGATGTTGTTTTGGACATGGTAGCTTTTGATTCTGAAATTTGGGGTTTCCATTTATAAAATATGAGCTTAAAGTGTGACAAGATGAGGTGAAAGTTGTATGGCAAGGTGAATGATTTTATAGAGAAAGGGGAAAGTGAGACTCTTTTGAAACTATCCAACCTATGAAAAAGGACTGTGTTTCTTAAGAGATGTATGATTTGAGGGGCGTTTGGGTGGCTCAGTCACTTAAGTGTCTGCCTTCAACTCAGGTCATGATCCCAGGGTCCCGGGATTGAGTCCTGCATTGGGCTCCCCTCTCCCTCTTCCTGCTCCTCCCCCTGCTTGTGTGTGTTTTCTCTCTCTCTCTCTCTCTCTGTCAAATAAATAAAATCTTAAAGGAGAGATATATGATTTGAAATGTAGGAAATCCGATGAAAGAAATGATTTTGGAATAGATCCCAATGTTCAGAAGAAATTGTTTCTTCCTTGATTGAGCAGTTTCTTTCCTTATTTTATAAACTATTAGACTAATTTTTTTATGTAACAAAAAATTGATTTCGTACCTCTCCCTTCCTTAACCTTCAATGTAGATAAATAACTGTAGCCAGATGACACAGTAAAATGTTCACTTATTTTTTTTTCTTTGCAATTTGCTACAAAGGACGTGTTTGGAAGACTTAAGATGTCCAAAGATAGAGCCAGCTTAGCCTTGCCTATGGCCTCACATTTAAGTATATTTTATTTCCGAAAGACTATGGAACACTTATCTCATCCTACTGCCAGTACACATTGTTTTAATAAATATTTTAGTACAGAAAAGTAGGAACAGCAAAACAGAATTAATATATTTTAATAACAAGATGACCGAGCTCACAGAAGAGAATGCTATATGAAAGTAAACAGGAAATTAACTGGAGGAGGATAATAAGGCACCATTGAATTAAATGTAGAACCCTGTGGCATTTGAGTTTGTAGTAAAAGGGCCTAAAAAAAAGATTGATTGATTGATTGATTGATTGATAGTACAGGCAGGAGGGACAGAGGGAGAGAGAGAATCTCAAGCAGGCTCTGCACTGAGCACAGAGCCCAACATGGGCCTGGGTCTCATGACCCTGAGATCATGACCCTGATGTGATCACCCCTAAGGCAAAACCAGGAGTCAGACGTTTGATCAACTGTACCACCCAGGTGCCTTGGGCCCGATTTAGTTCTTAACATGTAGGTGGTTAATTTTCCCTCTTCCATCACCCACACACCTACCCCTCAGTCCTGCCAAGCATAGTTTTAGATTTCTTATCTTTTAGGTTCTCTTCGAGTTTCCTTTTTCCATTTAGTCAATCTAAAAGCATGAGAATGACACAAGTGGTGAAAAGTCTGGAAATCATGTTGTATGAACCTTGGTTAAAAGAAAAGCAGGGCGTGCATTTGAAAGGCTGTCATCCAGAAGAGGCATTTAAGCTGTTCTGTATGGTTTTCATAGATGGGACCAGGGTCAGTGGGAAGAAAATATGTCAGAGTAGGTATTCAGTTTCTCAGAGTTGCCAAAAATGGGCTAGGCTGCTTGAAGATGCAGAGAGCTCAAGATTATTGGGTGTACTTAGCTCATTACCTACTCTGTCTTGTACTTTAAGTCTCATTTTGGGGGAAGAGGCACCTCTAGGGTTTCATTGTGTCAGCAACCTCCTCTCTTCAAATGGCCTTCCTTCTTAGACTAGATATTCTCCTGTCTATCCCTCTTATCTGAGCTCTTTTCCTCCTAACTTTCTTATCATCCACGTATTCCATCTAAGTGATAAACAGGCACCAAGACCTATGAATTTGATCTCCTCCCCATCCTTCGAGCCTGCCCTCTTCTTTCCACCCTACTGCCATTCTGTCATAGTTCTTGTCTCCCCTTGATAAGTAAGTTTTGGAGGGAATGAGTTGCCTTTTATTTTATTTATTTTACCCCAAGTTAGTTAGCACAATAGCTGAACACTGAGAAAATATATTTAGAATGAATACATGACCATCAACAATTTATTGTGAGGCCGCGTTTGCTTTAGGGGGCAGATTGATCAATTCATTCAATAAATATTTTTGAACATCTACTATATGCACTGGGGATATACGAATGAATAAGACCACAGTGGTTTTCCCCCAAAAGATCATAGACTAGTTCACAGGAAAATATGGAAACAAAATTTGGCTTTGCTCAGGCAATGTTATAAAGAGAAATAGACCTGATAAACTTTAACTGATCAACTCAGTTGGGCCTCCAGAATATCCAATTGCCACCCACTCCACAGGAGCCTGCCACCAGCTCAGGCAGATGTTCTTTGGGAAGCCACTGGCAGGGGTGGGTTTCATGGAGCTGAAGGTAGATCCTCCCAGAAGTAACAGAAGATGCTAATATCTGAATGAGTGAGCTATCAAGTTCAGGAGGGCAAGCCTGAGGTCTGGTTCTGACTACCAGTCTCTCTTTCCCAGGAACTATCCTCCCTTAGTCTAGGGAGTCTCATGTTTTCATTTTTCTACTTGGGCTTCATCTATTTCCGTATCACATTCTGTTCTATGCTGGTTCACCATCAAACTGGCCACTGCTTAGAGTGAGAGTGTACATAGAGCTCTAGGCTTTTGATTTTTCCATTTTCAGGTGTTTAAAGCTCAGACTCTCTGCTTGGCTTCACAAACATAGTTAGCTGTTTTACGATCACCCTGGTTATTTATTCTTCTGTTTTCACATTTACGGAGCCAAACAAATGCACACAAGTTTAGACACAAGAAGCCCCTCCAATGCTATATATTCTATTAACCAGTTCATTGGAAATGCTTATAAATGTCTGTGTCCTTCCCTCCTTAGTTAAAGTGTCTTGTGCATCTTCAGTGAGAGTGGTTTTATAGGCTACCTGGATTTAAGAAGGGGAAAGGAAATCTTGACTGAGTGTGGCCTGGAAGACTTTCCCTCATTACTCACATGCATTTCTCCTTGCTTGCTTCTGATCTCCAACTAATAAATGCCCCCAGACTACAGTATTTCTGCAACAAAATGTGATTTTGTTACTTTATCTGTTTCATGCTGTTCTCACATAAGCAGCACTGGTTTTACAATTTTAATAAAGGAAGAAAATAAATATAGGAATGTGCGTGCATGTGTGTGCATATAAATATGTTTACATATGTGGAAACAGAAGAGTCAAGGGAGGAAGACCAAAAGAGGCAATAAGACAAATAAATACAAGAAATAAAATTTGGTATTCTGTATTTGTGATCTCACCTTCCTTTTTTTGTTCGTTTGTTTGTTTGTTTGGTCTCAAATTTCCTCCCATTTAGTCTCTAATTGTTCTGACATTTAAAATGCCAGACATTTGAAATGAGCTTTGTCTCCTGAACTCTGATTCCAAGCTCTGTAGTCTGAGTGACCGACATGTTGCAACCTATGACATACCTAAGCCACGTGATGCCATTGCATCGGAGTCACATAAGGAACAGGTGAAGTTTAAAGTGTACAAGTGGAATCATGAAAGACACCCTCAGGTTACTTTCCAAAAGCATTTGACTTTTTTAAGATGTCAGTATTCTGATTTTATTACCTAGCCAGTTACCCATTAACCAAAAACGTGTTATATGCCAGTGATGCAAAACTTATTTACTTTATCAAGTTATTCCATGGCTGCCTTGTCATGACTAGGGAAAGGTAGGGAGGTAGGAAAAAGCCAAAAATAACATGTTCGTGTCTTTCCAACTCATTTAAGTTCCAATTAGTATAACAGGTGTTTGTTTTGGTTATTACTTTCTAACTCTTGAAATCTTCTATCCATGTGCCTGTACAATTTTGTGTTTCTCTTTCATCTTTTTCTTTTCAATCAGAATTAAATAATCAAATTCTGTTACTTATTGCTTGTCCTCTGCATGTCAAACTCAACATCTCTATTGGCTTCTGGAGTCACAGGAATGGAAGTACCTTGAAGAAAAAATATCTCCTTCAAACATTTTGTTCATGAAGTCTTAAATCCACAGCTTACTTACACCTCTTGGACTCAAGATCCCATAGATCTTTTTTTCCTCCATAGTTCATTCCAGAATTGGATAACAAAGAATTGCATATTTTAGACAATGTAATATATCCAGTTCCAGACTAAGAAAAAAAAGATTTTGGCATGGGTAATCTCAAACTTAAAAATATGTCAACTATATAATGAAAATTAGACAGAACATTTAAGTCAAGCACGAACTAATCATCTTTCTAAACTTATCCAATGCTCTCTGCCAACTCCTGATTATGTAGGAGTTGCTGATCTGTTTTTCAGATTCTCTAGGGTCTCTTGAGGTCATATTCTGTCCTAGGATTCAGGTTTCTAAGCTTTAATAGAGGCCCAAATTCTAGGCTGCTGCTTTTAAAGAGGAGAGGGAAGAAATGCCCACCCGCCCACCCCCCTTTTCTGAATCTTGAGAGCCTGGTGTAGGGGTAGGGCCAGCTCTACTTTGGGTCAGATTAAATGGCAACTAAACTGCCTGACTTTGGAAATGTTCCCAAAAGTACCACCTTACCTTGGTCTGAAAATCTCCTTTAGTGTGTTTTATTCAGAGACTGTTGTTTTCAGAAGACTATTGTTAAAAAAGGCAGGACCAGGGCTGGTCATTGTTATGTCTTATATATTGAGCAACGAATCAGGGCTTATCTGTATTTGTCGGATGGATGGAGTTGGTTATTTGTTTGTTGTTTGTTTGTTTGCAGGCAAAGAGAAGGCCTGATTTAGTTGATCTGATCGGCTAAATTTATTACTATGAATAGACAAAGATTGTGACCAGAGAGAGCATCGCTGGAGGAAAACACTGATGAGAGGCAAAAGGGGAAATCTGCTGCACATCTGAATACAAATGCTGAGAACCCTCTAGAAATACCGAATCAGATCTTTGGAGAGTTGGGCCCAGGAATAGCTGTTCCCTTCCACCCAAACCCAAGCCCCCTCCCACCAAATGCAGGAACTTTAGACAGAGCCATGATTGGGAATTATTCCAACAGAAGGTTGTTTCCTAGAATGGGTTTGAATATAGTGCTTTCTGGATATGTGGAGACACAATAGATGGCATATGAAATGATTGATTGATTGAATGAATGAGTCAGGGCCTGTGGAGAAGCTTAATTACACTTACAGCTTTGCTACCTTGATTGCATCCAAGCCCCACTGCCAGCTTCTCAGCTATAATCCAAGGATACAGACAAGACAGGAAGAGCAATGAGGAGACAAGCAAAAGATGACGGTTCAGATAGTTTCTTGGGATGTTTTGGGTTACATCTGGTCTCCCTTGCTCCTCCCAAAATAGGCAGATTGACATCCCATCTCCTCTAGCCAGCTTATAGCGTATGCATGATTGAAAGTAATATGGCTCCTTTCCAGGCTCAGCCTCCAAACAGGAAAGCTGACATTAAAATGGTGCATATGACAGAAATGTGGCCTTGCAGGAGCCCCAGAGGAGCTCCAAATCGGATCAGCTGTCCTTCATCAATCAGAAGTTGGCTGTAGCTCACTCCTCTATTTGGAACAACTCTAATCCTCCATCATTATGGCAGAATGGTGGGTGCATGAATAAGGTTTTATTATGAAACTCAGTACACACTTGTTATTATAATCTCAGCCTGTAAAATGAAACGTCTCAAGGGTGAATCAGCCTCATCATCTGCAGGACCACATTCAGAATGTCTTTATGCATTCTTTTTTATTCTTGGATTTCTCCCTCCTTCTTTCAGTGCAAACGTGTGGCTGGTGCTCAGTCAGGGTGTCCTTACGTATTCAGCTGAAATCTCCAACTACAAGTCGGGACTGGGGACAGTCTTCAATGAAGAAACACTGGCTGAGGGGAAAACTTGATCTCTGTGCCATTTAGCCGAGTACTGTAGTAATCACCCTGCAGCACAAATCCATTGTGATGTGATATTATTACCTCCATTCCTTGGATGAGGAAATGGAGATTCCACGAGGTTGAGAAATTTGCCTAAACTTACATGTGCAATAATGTAGCTTGATAGTCAGGAATGAAGGGTCAGACTGGAGAGGTGGAGGAGAAGGCACAAAAAAGAGAGGATGTGAAAGTCCCAGTCGTAAAGCAAGAGGAAGAGATGTAGAAAGAACGAGAAGAGGGGTCAAATGGGTGCACTGGTTTGTTTTGTTTTTGGTTTTGTTCTTTTTTTGCCAAACCCTATTTACCTGGAGTTCAGTTATAAATCATTTGAAATATGACCTTTTATCTGTGCACTCACTGCTGGTCTAAAGTCTCTTCTCACAGAAGCCCAGTAGGGGAAATTTTTTGGGCAGAGCTGGATAACAGGTCCAGTGCCAGATCAAGCACACTGGGGATTAGAGCTGACCAGTGGACATGACATTCTCTACCCCTGGTATCAAGTAAATGTGACCGAGTCAGATAGAGCTCTTACCTGCCCCAGCTCTCCCCTCTTACATAGTCAGCGAGCACGAGGCATGCATGCTCCAGGAAAACAAGTGGTTTGTGTCCTCAGCTGGCCATTGCTCTGTGCCTCTCACATCTCAATGGCAGCAAGTTGTACCCTGAATCATATCATGTCACATGATGCGGTCAGGAAAATATGCTATCTGACAAATGTTCCCTCAACACTCAGCGTGCTCACCTATAGATAAAATAATTGTGGCCGAACAGTAGTTGAAATATTAATGGCACTTTTCTTCTTGATGTTTTCTTGTACTCTTTGAACATTAAAGGCAACTTTGAAATAGCTACATTTCTTATACTCTTGGACTGAGAGTCACTACCTGTTAAGTGATCCTTAGCCCTTGAGCAGAACTTGGTGCTATACCTGTAAAATTTTAAAAATAAACAAGTCTAGGGCGCCTGGGTGGCTCAGTGGGTTAAGCCTCTGCCTTCAACTCAGGTCATGATCTCAGGGTCCTGGGATCGAGTTCCGAATCGGGTTCTCCGCTCAGCAGGGAGCCTGCCTCCTCCTCTCTCTCTGCCTGACTCTCTGCCTGCTTGTGATCTCTGTCTGTCAAATAAATGAATATAATCTTTGAAAAAAATTTAAAAAAAAGTAAACAAGTCTAATAATTTCAGAACTCTGATAGTTATGCAAACAGAGAGAAATGAGGTTTATTTGTGGTACCTTTATAACTCCCTGGAATGTAAATATTAAATCCATGTTTTCCATTAGGAATCTGGCTTTCATTAACCCAGTCCTTGAAGAGATCATCAGGGAGATCACTGTACATTTAATGAAAGTTTGGGAATTGCCATAGCTTGCACTTATAGAGAAATTTTTGTCATCTGGGAACATAATAGTGACAAGAGACTAATATATGTTTTTAGGAACCAGGCACTTGAATCTCCCTGCATTATGATTACCTTTCTTTTTCCCTTCCCTTCTCTTCTCTTCCTTTCCCTTCCTTCCCTTCCCTTTCCTCCTCCTCCTCCTCCTGCTCTCTCCTCATCCTTGTTCTTCTTCTTGTAGCAAGGAAGACTCAGCAATAGCTCTTCTAGGAATGGGAGTTTGTATTGTACTTTTCTTTCTTTTCTTTTTTTAATGATCAAATTGTTAATCACAACAATGCTCTCTGCCTGTCTCCTCAAAGCCGCCATCAGTCCTGGAAACTGTTTACTTTGATGAGAGCCAGTTAAGGGAACAAACTGAATCAGAATTCTGGGGGTTATGAAAAGCACAGCAAAAGTTGTATAATACAATATGCCCTGAATAAAATGAGATTGGACTTCTGTTGCAGGGTTTGGAGTGGGGAAGCCACATGATTAGGTTCCTGTTTCACAGATTATCTTGGCTACAGCATAGAGAGGAGGTGAGGCTGGAGGAAGGGAGACCACTTGATCATAGTAGTCTTGACAAAAGACCGAGGTAGCCTGGGCTGGTGTAGGGAGAGAATGGAGATACACAGGAAGTAAAATAACACAGCATTTAGTGTCAGACTCTATGTGGAAGATCAGGGGACATGATACATCCTTATTTTTTTTTCCTTTATATTAAAGATTTTGTTTCTTTTGTTTCTTTTTTTTTAATTTTATTTTTATTTAAACATATAATATAACCCCACCATCCTCTCCCAACCCTCCCCCTCAGTTTGTTTTATGATGGGGCACGTGTACCCGAATGTTTATAGCAGCAATGTCCACAATAGCCAAGTTATGGAAAGAACCTAGATGTCCATCAACAGATGAATGGATAAAGAAGAGGTGGTATATATATACAATGGAATACTATGCAGCCATCAAAAGAAATGAAATCTTACCATTTGCGACGACATGGATGGAACTAGAGGGTATTAGGCTTAGCGAAATAAGTCAGTCGGAGAAAGACAACTATCATATGATCTCCCTGATATGAGGAAGTGGAGATGCAACGGGGGTGAGGGTTAAAGGGGTAGGAGAAGAAAAAATTGAAACAAGATGGAATCGGGTGGGAGACAAACCAAAAGTGATACATCCTTATTGATGATAAACACAGATTCTCCGTGGAAAAGATGTGCAGAGAATGAAGTGGGGGTTTTTCTAGAGCTTGGAACTGATTGTTACTCTAACTCTATATGTGATCTTTTCTTTACTAGATGAGAAAGTCCAGGAAGAGAGAATCACACTGTGTAGTTTCTCTCTACCAATTTAGTATCATGAGAGAACTCACAGAATAACTGGGGTTTGATACCAGCTCTGCAATTTAATAACTTTGAAGTATTGGGCAAAAATACTTAAGGTCTAATCAGAGCCCACTTTAGGCCCCAGGAAAACAGCAGTGAACATGAATGAAAAATCTCTACCTTTTTAAAGCTCTGGCTGGGAAGACAAACAACAAGCAAATAAAAAACTAGAGAACCACAAATTGTGCTAACTGCTATGAAGGAAATAAAAAAGGGTGATGAAATGTAGCTAAAGAATGAGAATTGATTGACTGCTCAAGAGTTGCGGGGAGAAACATTACAGGCAGCAAGTGGAATGGACAGCAAGTGCAAACCTGCCCACGGGAAAGGGTTTGGTAGGTCAGGTAACATGTGCTTCCATGGAAGTAGACCTTGAAGGCCTATGGAGATTGAATTTCATTCGAAGAGTGAGAGAAACCATAGATGAATTTTAAGCAAGGAAATCATCAGGCTCAGATTTACATTTATACAATGTCATTCTGGCTAATGAATGGAGAAAGAATCAGGGAGAAAGTGAGAGATTAGCTAAGAGACTACTATTACAGTTCTCCAGAAAGGATAAAGTGGTTCAAGTAATAATAATGCACCTATCAACCTTATACTCTTGTAAGCATATTTTTATAAATTGTATATTTATTTTGTCTAAGTTTAAGACAAAAAACCCCACTAAAAATATTACTCAATTTATAATTTTCCATCATTTTATTATAAAAATCCAGAAAACTTAAAAAAGTTTGACACTATAGGCCTACCACCAAGATTCTAGAATTAATCTTTTCCTATTCTTGTTTTGTTGTACATGTATCCCTCTAATCATTTCTCCATCAAATCATCTTATTTTTTGGATGCAGTTCAAAGCACAAGTATCAGCATAGTTCACTCCTAAATGCTACAGCATGAATATAATTAACTAAGAATCTGCATTTTTTAGAATTCCTTTCTTTCTTTGGTCATAAAACATACATATTTGAAATGCACAAATTTATTTTTTTTATTTTTTTAAAGATTTTATTTTTATTTATTAGAGAGAGAGCAGGAACGAGCACAGGCAGACAGAGTGGCAGGCAGAGGCAGAGGGAGAAGCAGGCTCCCTGCTGAGCAAGGAGCCCGATGTGGGACTCGATCCCAGGACACTGGGATCATGACCTGAGCCGAAGGCAGCCGCTTAACCAACTGAGCCACCCAGGCGTCCCTGAAATGCACAAATTTAAATGACTATTCGATGAGTTTGCCAATCTCTTTTTTTCCTCCTTCTGGGACCCTGATGACATTTTTTTTTTAAATTTTATTTATTTATTTGACAGACAGCGATCACCAGTAGGCAGAGAGGCAGGCAGAGAGAGAGGAGGAAGTAGGCTCCCTGCCAAGCAGAGAGCCCAATGTGGGGCTCGATTCCGGGACTCTGGGATCATGAACTGAGCCGAAGGCAGAGGCTTAACCCACTGAGCCACTCAGGCGCCCCCCCTGATGACATTTTATGAGACATTATTGATATTATCCCACAGGTCCTTAAGTCTGTAATTTTTTTTTCAATCTTTTTCTGCTATTCAAGCTGGATAATGTATTGATCTCTCTTCAAATTCACTTTTCTGTCATTTCCAGTCTGTTAATCTTATCCAGTGATTTTTTTTTTAATTTCAGTTTTGTGTTTTTCAATTCTATAATTTTTTTGGTTCTTTGTTATAGTTTGTTTCTCTGACAAATTTTCCTGCTTTTTTTCATTATGTATATACTTTTCTTTGTAATATTGTGCATAGCTATAATATCTGCTTTAAATCTTTGTCTGCTCATTTGAACATCTGGATCATTTTAGGGTTAGTCTCCATTGATCGTTTGTTCATTCTTTCTTTCTTGGGGGAGAAATAGCAGAGAGGGGGAAGAGAATCAGGATTATGACCTGAGCTGAAACCAAGAGTGGGGTGCTTAACCAACGGAGCCACCCAGGTGCCCCAGAAGAGAGATAATCTTTTTTTTTAAAGATTTTATTTATTTATTTGACAGACAGAGATTACAAGTAGGCAGAGAGGCAGGCAGAGAGAGGTGGGGGCGGGGGGTGGGGTGGGGAGCAGGCTCCCTGCTGAGCAGAGAGCCTGATGCAGGGCTCAATCCCAGGACCATGGCCTCATGACCTAAGTCGAAGGAAGGCAGAGGCTTTCCTTCTGAAAAGGAACCACCTGAACCACCCAGGTGCCCTGAAGATAGAGAAGTTTAAGCAGGCTCCATGATCAGTGCAGAACCCCCTGTTTAGGCTCCATCTCACAACCCTAAGATCATGACCTGAGCTGAAATCAAGAGTCAGAGCTTAACTGACTGAGCTGTCCAGGCACCCCAATTGTTATTCTTTCTTTTGAATTTGGTTCATATTTTTCTGTTTCTTTGTGTATAAAGTAATTATAAGGGGTTGTATCCTGGACATGTGGATGATATTCTGTGTAGACTCTGAATTCTGTCAAGTTCTCCAGAAGAGTGTTGATTTTTTTCAACTTAAAATAAAACAAGAGCTCTGATCAGAACCTAAAAACTCCAGTTTCTGTTGTTAGTCAATTATGTATGTTGACTGATTACTTTTCACAACCCTATTGATTTTATAAGGTAGACCATTTTATAGATGTAGAAACTGAGGTACAGTGAAGTAACTTGCTCAAGATCATACAGCCAGTAAGTGGAGAATCTTCAGAGTCTAACCTTCAGACACTTCTTGAAATGGAGTGCAAGCAGTGGGTATAGACATAGGTGGACAAATCTGGAAACTATCAAGTACTTAGAATTTCTCTAAGACTTGGAGAGACTAGATATGAAAGGTTGGTGGAAAGGGAAGAATCTAAGAGTATTCTGGGGCTTTGGCTTGAGCAATGGGTTGTGGTGATAAAATTTACTGATATAATGAAAACAAGAGGAATACCTAGATTTTGCTGCTGCTGCTATTGTTGTATTATTTTAGATTTGTCAAGTTTGAAATTCTATTAGACATTCAAATGGAGTTGTCCAGTGGGCAGTGAGGAATATAAGTCTGGAGCTTGACGGGTGGTTGGATTAGGGCTGGAGACACAGCTTTGGTAGTCATCAGAGTATGGGCATCTTTTAAAACTATTGGATTAGATGAGGTAACTAAGGCAAAAGTATAGGGAAGAGCTGTTGGCTTAGGAAAAATTTCCAAGGCACATAAAACACTAAGAATATGGGTAGAATTTGGCAAAAGAAAATAAGAAAAAGCAGTCAGTAATTGGGAAGGAAACCAAGGAGAACGTAGTACCATGGAAGCCAAGAGAAAAGAAAGTTTTTAGGAGGTAGTAACATGTATGAAATGCTATTGGAAGGTTTAGAAAGATGAGGACAGAAGAGTCTCTGTTGGATTTAGCAAAGTGGAAGTCAATAGAGTAATAAGGTTGGGCTATGTAGTGGAATGAAGAATCAATATTTGAATGAGGAACTAGAGACATCATGTCCTGAACCACTGGTTAATAAGGTTTCTTGTGAGTGAAGAACAGAGGAATTAAGCAAAAATTTTTTATGCAGGTGGAGATGATACAGTAGAAAGGGAGACATTTATCAATATTAGCCATTGATCAAATAGCTGATTTAACCAATTCACTGGTTTTGAAAAGTCAAATGATTTCTGCACAACCGCTCTGTAGACTATAAATTACTTTAAGAAGAATTTTGGGATTCTATTATTTCTAGGCTTTGTAATATTGTGGGTTTTTCTGTTTATCTTTTATAGGAAGTGCCTATATGTTCTTTTATGTTGTGTTACATAAAAATTGATGTTTAATGAGCGCTTTTTCTAAATCATCTCTTTTTGGAGTTTTAACTAGTTATTTTACTCTCCTAGATTTCAATATTCTGTTTTGAAAATGGTATGGTAAATGATGAAGAACTGTATTTATTGTTATAGGGAGAAGTCCAAACATACTGCTGAGTGGAAAGGGTGAGGGGGAGTTGAAAACAACATATAGTATATAATTTCATTTTTGCAGAACTGTATACATCAATGTATTTATTTCCTTCAATTCATTTATTTCATATGTCAACATCTGGAAGTGTTTTTAATAGAATATCAAAATAGAACTGTTTATCAAAATTTAATAATATGAAATAGAAAAATAGAAATCTCTATGAAATAGAAATTCTCTTTATTCTCTAAAGAGAATAAAGAAGACAAAATCAGGAAAAAGTAGATAATATTTTCTTTTTTTTTTAAAGATTTTATTTATTTATTTGTTAGAGAGGGAGAGAGAGTGTGAGCACAGGCAGACAGAGTGGTAGGCAGAGGCAGAGGGAGAAGCAGGCTCCCTGCCGAGCAAGGAGCCCGATGTGGGACTCGATCCCAGGACACTGGGATCATGACCTGAGCCGAAGGCAGCCCCTTAACCTTAACTGAGCCACCCAGGGGTCCCAGATAATAATTTCTTTCCCAAGGTATGCCAGTTTTATCATTTGCAAAGGGGTAAGTCTCAAAATCAAGGTGGATTGTTGGGGCACCTGGGTGGTTCAGTGGGTTAAAGCCTCTGCCTTCGGCTCAGGTCATGATCCCAGGGTCCTGGGATGGAGCCCCTCGTTGGGCTCTCTGCTCAGCAGGGAGCCTGCTTCCCTCCCTCTCTCTGCCTGCCTCTCTGCCTACTTGTGATCTCTATCAAGTAAACAAATAAAATCTTTTTTAAAAAATCAAGGTGGATTGCATGGAGAAAAATCCAGTTCGGTTTATGTGAGCATGAGCACACAGAAAAGGACCATGTTAATTTTGAACTTACTACTACGCCTAAGTGGAAAAAAAAAAATCAGCCTGAATCCATGTGTCTTTTGATCCTTATCCTTTCCCATTTTCTGTAAGCCACTCCTCCCACAAAGCTTCCCTCCATCTATGCCTCGCTAACAGTACCAACTCCACCTCCTGACCCAATTCTTTGGGTTCTGGCTTTGCAGATTTTGTCAATTGAATCCTGCATCCTTCCTTTTATTCTTGGCTTTATCCAGAGAATGCTGAGTTCTAGCTCAGTGTCAATTTTGGAACACAGATTTCCTCCCTGGCTCCGCAGGACAAATGCTACTCTGCCAGTACTTTTTGTGGCTTCGTTCCACTCTCTCTGCAGTGGCCAATAGTAGGCATCGTGTTCTGGTGCCCTCTGATGCAGTCTGCCACTTGCCCAACGACACCTTGGCTTACATCCCTGTGTGCCAGTGTTCTTTGTGATTGCCCTTTTTAAATTAGACATGCTTTATAATAAATTGGTAACTGTGCTTACTTTTGGCTGCTGGGAAATGAGTCTTAAAAGTCTTGACCCTAAAAAAAAAAAACTTGCAATTTTTCCAATAGTTTTCTTTGCTTTGAAAAGTTAACTGAAAGTGAACGGGTTGAAGGACACATTCTTGGGCTGTTTACTCTGCCTCAGAGGCCCCGTCTTCTTTCTCCTTATCTAGTACAGCCCTACCTTCAAGGTTCCCCTGAAATCCCAGGCACTCTGTGAAACCCTGGGTCGCCCCCGCTTTGGGGATCTGCCCTTTCTCTGTGTTTCGCTATCACAGAGTTCTGTTTTCCTTTTCAACTTAACCTGTGCTGCCTTTCTGATAAGTAAAGCTTTGTCTTTCCAATTAAACAATCAGCTTTGTTCTACTCACTCATTTATTCCAGGGATAGGCTCTGGAGTATGAATGCCTGGAATTCTGGCACTGTCACTGGGGAGCTGCATGATCTTGTTCAAGACACATTTCTATGCCTTAGGCTCCCTCTCTGTTCAATATGGTAGTGATACCCATATTTTGAGGCTGTTGGGCTAACATGGAACATGTTCAATACAATGCCTGGCACACAGCTGGTGCCCAATAATTTGTATCTTTTGTATTCTTATTGTTACCTAACTCCTCTGTAGTTGGAAGAACTGGAGAAATAGTTACAAAACAGACAATATTCTACAGAACTGGTTTCTGCCCTGGTAGAACTCACATTTTGTTCTTAATAAGTAATTACTCAATTATTTCTTTAAATTCTACTCTTCTAAGAAGTACAGGGTGCCATGAGCGTGCCTTCTGACTTCCTCTGGAGGGTTTGGGAAGGTCCTGCTAAGGAAGCAATAAATGACTTTGAATTAGAAAAAGAGATAGATAGGAATCGGATTAATGTCAGGAAGAATACCAGGAATGAGAGAATCTGGAACGTAAAGGGAACAGCATGTGTGGGGAGGCGACCCATGTGGCTGGAACTCAGTGATCAAATGAGGAAAGAGTTTCTAGATAGCCACTCCTGGGTTTTAATGTCTCATCATTTTCCTGATATCTTGTGCCTACATATTAAGGAGCCTAATTAGTACTTGTTAATAATTAAGTCTACGTGGATAAAGCTGGTTCATCGGATTCCTTTAGGCACCAAAAGAAAATGGTTTTCTAGGACAGTGATGTATAAGTGAAGGTCCAGCCAGAAAAAGAGGAACATGGTGGGCATTTCAACATTGAGAATTTAACATAAGGAGGTGGTTATACTGGAATCAGAGAAATGAAAAACCAAAGAGTGACACCGACGTAACAAAGAAGGAGTAACAGCAGGAAGCCACCACCTTTACAGACCAGAACCTCAAGCTGGTCTTCATTTCATCTCTTCCCTACATCCAATCTCTCGCAAAATCCTCTTTCTAGCCCAAAGGAGACGGAACTCAGGCCTGAGGTAGGGGTAGGGGAAGGTGCATGGGGGAAAGGGAAGCGGTCTCTCTGCTGCTACTCAGCAGATGCTGGGAGGACTTTCCATATAGTGCTGGTACCTGTATCTCTAGGAGTGAACCATTAATGTCAATTCTAAGAATATTGAAATAAAGCAGGAGACTGAGACCAATTGTCCATCCTGGGCTGGAGGGCCATTGCTAAGACAACAGTGATAGGCACAGTAAGAAGCAGGAAGGAGCCTGCCTTCTAGTTTTTGTCTAGTAGCCACGATGGGTGGAATCCAATAGGGAGTCAGAGGGCAAAGGTGATCTGCAGAGCTCCAATACCAGCATCACACAGCATAGGATAGAAGGGTGCATTGAAATTTCTATTTTTATGATGGGTTTATAGAAGAGATACAGGGATTGGGTTTCGACTCTTGGTGCGCATGGGGTCTTAATCTTGGGGTTGTGGGATCCAGACCCTCCTAGAGCACCATGCTCAGTGCAGAGTTTGCTTGGGACTCTCCCTCTTCCTCCCCTCCCCACTGCTGTCTCTCTCTCTCTCTCTCTAAAAAATAAATTAAAAAGTCTTTAGGTTAAAAAAAAAGAGAAAAGATACAGAAGATAGGAAGATAAGAACAAAGGAGAAGGTAAGCACTGTTCATTGGATATCAAGGGTGACATAGTCTTGCTTTAGATAGCATCCAATTTTCTGATTTCTGACCTTCAACATATAATAAGTTACTTGAAAAAACTTTGCAGAAAAAAGATTCCATTAACTCTTTCTTTGGTAGTAATAAGATGAATCCCTCTGCTAATGTAGAATCACAGTGAAAACCTCTTTGTAAGTTTATGCCACTGTCATCTGAGTTGGAAATATGTATACATATACATGTATGTATGCACATATATGTAAAAATATATAATACATACATGCACACATGCATAGATATACACATCCATATTTAAGTATATCATATTTATTTAAGTCTGTATTTTAAATGATTGGAAAAGAAGAGATTTTGCAAGCTCTCACTTGGGGGCTTAAAGCTGTTGAAAACTAGCCCACGTTTCATTAAAAAGAGACTGCAGGTGGTTCCGCAGGCCTAAAAGGGTCTTGCCATATACGAAATCTGTTGCCTGTGCATGCCAGGGAAAGCTCTGCTTCCCTGCCTTTTCCTTGATGGTTGACTATAGACTCCCTGTGATCTGAGGAATCAGTTGTGCCTTTTCTCCCAGCTTATGGCCTAGGTTTCAACTATCTAGTGAAGCTGAGCAGGCACCACCCAGAGCCCTTTTTATTACTCCCTTTGCCCTGAGTCCTGGTGTATGGGAGAGTTCATCACCTAACCCACAAATCATAGTTTACAAATCATGGCTCAATATTTATGAATAAAAATATTCTTAAAAGTTAGCCACTATTATGACACTAAGTTGATTGAATTTCAATCATAAATGGATGTTTGGGTCATCCCAGATAGTTCGAACAAATATAAAAATGTGATGTTAATTAGCTATTTTGGAATATTAAAAGTAATGATTGGATCTCTAACACTACTTTTAAGTACCTAAGAGACACAGATTTAGGCGTAACTAATTTTTTCCCATGTGTATTGTATTAAAAGATGTGTTTGCCTGGAAGGTCTGTTTAGTACGGACGTGTGATTTGACCAATTCCCTAAGTACGACTGTACTTGACTTAAGCACTTCAGTTCCTTTATTTCAACTCTCCTATTTCGCCAGAGAATTAGTGAAATAAGTACTTCGGTGGGGAAGGAACTGATCCTACAACATTTTCATATAAAAGGAGCATTGAAAGTGTTACTGATCATTCAAATTGACTCATCTGTCTCAAACATTCATTTCCTAAAAATGATCCCTTGTAATAATTGAAACCTTCTTGTTTTATTTCACCTTGCCTTTCTTGCTCTGATTTTCAGCATTAGAAAGCGATAATGATCTTGGTGCAGATGATTCCTGTGGATCATTATAGCATGGCTAGTCGTAGCTGGCCCTTAATCCCTCAGTGATGCTGAATACTGTGATTCCATTGAGTCAACACCGCCCACAGTTACTGACAGTCACAATCCCAGGTCGGATAATTCAGTGTTCAAATGTAAAACAAAATGCAGTTTTTATCAGGAATACGAAATACAGCAAACAGACAAATATATTTTTCAAAAATAGAGGCTTGTTATAGAGACCTAAGTAATTACTCAGATATCAATGTTTTAAAAAATAAAGTGTGCATTATTTATGTGTTTGTTTTCCTGCTGGTAACAATATTTATGTGAGAAATGGGGAAAAATTCACAGTACAAGCAGAGCATGAATCTTGGATGGGGTTTAGAATTCTTACCACCTTTAATCTGCACGATACTTGGTGACTCTTCACAGGACCCATTATGGGTTTGAAAGACCAGTCATCAAAATTAGCTCATTTGGGGCGCCTGGGTGGCTCAGTGGGTTAAGCCTCTGCCTTCAGCACAGGTCATGATCTCAGGGTCCTGGGATGGAGTCCCGCATCGGGCTTTCTGCTCAGCAGGGAGCCTGCATCACCCTCTCCCTCTGCTTGCCCCTCTGCCTACTTGTGATTTCTCTGTGTGTGTGTCAAATATATAAATAAAATCTTTTTTAAAAAATTAGCTCATTTATTCTGGATGCTTTGCTTTTCATTCAAGTATGTTACCACGAAGTGCTGGGTAGCGCCTTGATTATGTTGTAGAGTTGCATACTTCGACATTAATGCATTAAAATGTAATCTGCCTCACACAGTAAGGCATAAACATTGGACAGAATTATGAAACACAATTATTATTTTTAAAATAAACGGCACATTGAAAACAAAATAAACCCAAAGACTTACTAGGTACGTTCCTGTACCTTTTGTTAATGATCCTTCGCTGCTGTCAATCGAACCTCAGTTCCTGTCTCTTCCTAATCTGGAAAGAAACTGTTCATCCTCAACTTGACCCAACACCCTTTTTGGAGCTTTTCCACCATACTGAGACTTTCCAATGGCTTCACTAGGTAGTCATTTACTATTACTATACAATTTAACTTCCTTATTGGTGCAGTCTTTTGTCTTTAGCCTTTTCCACTTAGCACTACTTAGTTCTCTACTACCGAAGTTCCAGGTGCCCCGTCTCTTACTTCCCCCTAAATAGGGTAGAAAATTGTTCTTCGGATTCACAGGGCTGCTGTTGATGGAAATTACAGATATGATGTGCTTCTCCCAGGCAACAGCACGGAACAATCACATTTTCCCCTTCAACTATACAAAGACTTACTAGCTTCATTTGCCTTTCTTTTAAAAAAAGCTACTCCGAGCCTCTTTTCTCCTTTCTTGGCAAATTGCTTAGTTGAGTGCCTTTAAAATGAGATGTGTATCACATCAATTCCATAGCAACTGCCATACCCAAGATCTAATATTTTCTTCCTGTCTTAAGGAGGCCATTTATGCTAAGTTAACAATCTAAGTAATATCAGAGTGTAACTTTGAAGACCACATTGAAATTCTTCCAGAGAGCAAACAAAAAAGTATAAAATAATTTTAAAACAAGTTCAGATGTTAGGGAAAATAGTAACTATGTGTAATGAAACTTGTAGCTAAATTAAAACAGCTCCCCACAATAGATCTTAGTAGACAGAGTTCATATTTGGGGAGGAGGTAGGAAAATTTGCATAAGAGCCAAGGAGATTTCTGAGACTGAAGAATCAAGAACCTGACCCATCTCTTTTGAGTTTCAGGGTTATTAGAATATCTTCAGTAGACAGAGTTGATGCTAACTGAAGTCTGCTGGCAGGCAGAAATATGCCTGCATTCCTAAGGAATGTGCCCAACTGGTACGTCAGTTTTGACACCAAGGTTTGCGTGTTGGAACTACTTTCGGTCAAGCCAGAAAACTGCTTGGGTCAAGTTTTAGACGGAGTGACTGAATATTTGATCATGACCTAAAAAAGTGCAGTAGGTACCAGCAAAGACATCATTACAAGTGGACAGGTATCCTCTGGGCATCCAATGCTCAGTAGCTGTATGATGTGGCTACTATTGAGCATTATAATAGTGGTCTCGTTCTCTTCCTGGTTCTCTTCACTTGGAATCAGGAAGTAAGACTGACCACTTCGGACTGAATAAAGCTGAAGAAACTTATACAGTTCAAATATGGTTCCCAAAGGCAAACATAGGTCTTCAGCTAATGAAGGAATTAGTGGTATTATAGAGGAGTTATAACCACCTTTGTACTCTAAGCTTGATGTAAAAAGTATCATCAGTAATGTAAGTTTGAAAATGTTAAGATACTCAGAATTTATTCTGAACTTCCAAAGAATTTCTCTTACATTATAACATCATGTTTGTTACATTAAAATTTTTTTTTTGCAAAGAAATGAAATCTTGCCATTTGTGACAACGTGGGTGGAACTAGAGGGTATTATGCTGAGCGAAATAAGTCAATCAGAGAAAAACAATTATCATATGATCTCCCTGTTATGAGGAAGTTGAGAGGCAACATGAGGGGTTTGGGGAGTAGGAAAGGACTAAATGAAACAAGATGGGATCGGGAGGGAGACAAACCATAAGAGACTCTTAATCTCAAAAAACAAACTGAGGGGGGCACCTGGGTGGCTCAGTGGGTTAAAGCCTCTGCCTTCGGCTCAGGTCATGATCTCAGGGTCCTGGGATCGAGGCCCGCATCAGGCTCTCTGCTCAGCGGGGAGCCTGCTTCCTCCTCTCTCTCTGTCTGCCTCTCTGCCTACTTGTGATTTCTGTCTGTCAAATAAATAAATAAATAAATAAATCTAAAAAAAAAACAAAAAACAAACTGAGGGTTGCCGTGGGGAGGAAGGTAGGAGAGGGTGGTGGGTAATGGACATTGGGAAGGGTATGTGCTACGGTGAGTGCTGTGAAGTGTGTAAACCTGGCGATTCAGAGACCTGTACTCCTGGGGCTAATAATACATTATATATTAATAAAAAATAAAAAAAATTTTTTTTGCAGGGGTGCCTGGGTGGCTCCATTGGTTAAGCATCTGACTCTTGATTTTGGCTCAGGTCATGATGTCGGGGTTGTGAGATTTGCCCCTTGATGGGCTCCATGCTCAGTGCAGTTGGCTTGAGAGTCTTTCCCTTTCCCTCTGCTCCTCCCCCAGCTCACACGCTAACTAACTAACTAACTAACTAAATAAATAAATAAAATCTTCAAAAAATGTATTTTTGCAAAGGTCTTATCTCTCTCTCCAACTTTTGTTTATTGAAGGGCATGGCCTTATCTTCATTTTTGCTTCACCTCCCATGGAATACAGCAAAGTGCTTTACCTAAAATACGTGTTAAATTACCTTAAGTTAGTGTTAAATTATGGAATGAAAGCATAAATTTGGAACACCCAGAATATTTCAGATACTGAAAGATACACACACATTTTTAATGAGTTAATATTTATTTTATTTGAGAAAATAATTTTTTTTTTACAACTAACATTGAAAATCATGGCTATGGTGCTATGGTGGACAGAGAATTGGTTTGAGGAGATGAGTTCAAGTGAAAAGAAGAATTAGCTCTCAGGTGTGCAGCCAGAAATTCTAACTTGTATTTGGAACTTGCTGTTATATATTTTTGGAAAGTCTTTTGATCTCAATTTTCTTATTTCTTTGTCAATTTTATTTGCCATTATATATTTTACATACTGTATTAAAGTGTGTTCCAGTGGTTTTATTCTCAAGATTTAATTTTTAAAAATTTACATCCTATTCTCCTAAAAAGTCTGTATCTTGTTTGTAATGGTTGTTTATGTGTGAGTTTAGCTGGTCCATAGTACCCAGATATGTGCTCAGACATTATCCTAGATCTTTCTGTGAGGGTGCTTTTGGATAAGATTAACATCTGAGTTGGTGGACTTTTCATAAAGTAGATTGCCCCCCTTAGTCACCTGGGTCTCATCTAATCAGTTGAAGACTTGAATAAAACCAAAGACTGACCTCCACAAGGAAGAGGAAGTTCTGCCAGCAGATGGCTTTCAGACTTGAATTGCAGCATCAGCTCTTCCCTGGTCTCTAGCCTGTTGGCCTATTCTTGCCGGCTGCCACAATCATGTGAGCCAATTTCTTAAAGTAAATCAATCAATCTATCTATCTATCTATCTCCTATTGGTACTGTTTCTCTGGGGAACCTTAACTAACAGAAAGTTAATGAAAGAAAAAAACCACAGAAACCATCGTATAACAGGATTGTTGTGTACAGTAGTTTCATTGCAGAAATGAATTATCTGGTATTCTCTTTGATTTTGAGAGAATTGTAGAGAAAAGGAGAATATATTCAGTGACAGATACAGGGAACAGAGCAAGGCATTAGAATGCGATACTATCACTAATTATCCCCTTGTATCAATTTCTCTTTAAGTGATAGGATCCCCCTTTCACATCTTCATTTATAGCCATGTGTGGTCTTGCATCTAAACTCTGTCCAACGGCATATGCAATAGACTGAATGTTTATTGAGCTCCCAAATTCATATATTGAAATTCTAAGCTCCAATGTGATGGTATTTAAAGATGGTGCCTTTTGGAAATGAGTAGGTCATGAGGGTAGAGCTGTCTTTTGAGCAAGGATGTAAGTTTCAGGGTCATTGGAATGGTATCAAATCTTAAATTTATGTTTAAAACAGACTAATAATAGATGGAGGAACAGAAGGTTAGTACACACATATACACTCAGTGATTGTGTCCTGATTATGTTATAGCCTGTCAAGGACACTAGCAAGCTTTTTCTCAACCACTCTCCTTGGCGTCATCAAAACCTTACAGGGTAGGGTCTAACAACTAAAATTCCTAGTGTCAAGGGGTCATGATATTTACTTGTGATTTCCTTGAATGGAATGTTTAAGCAATGATTCACTACCATGATGGAGACATCCTGGTCCCTGAATTATGAATCAAATATAATATCATATGTGCCTGAGTGTAAGAAGTAACAAGGACACAGAAGGAGTCTTTCCCAAGTCAGTCTTTTAGACTGATAGAAAAGGCCTCAAAGGCAGCCTGATGAGTTAGGAGTTCCTCAGGGGGGTATGCTCAAGAAAGTAAATTCAACCGCACAAAGGAATTTAGGCAACAAAATTCATAACCTTGGGATTGTAACCCCAAATAAAAAATGGATCCAATACTCATTTAAATGATTAAAATATGGGAGGAAAGACAAATCTCCCATTAAAAAAATCAAATAGTTTAAGTAGATTCTGCCCTTTCAAGGAGGTGGAATAGGACTCTTCATCCCTCACGCGTGGACCACACTTAGTAGTCTGATTCCAAAGAATACAGGAAAAATAAGGAGGAATCACTGTATAGTGGAGAAATCTGGCAAATGCTGCTTCAGCCAGGCCCTCCAAGTTAACACCATCAGCATATACCCTTGACATGACGAGATAAGAATGACACTTCAACTCTGTGGTCTTTCTCTCCAAACCTATAATCTCAGTGAAATAGTGAGAACAAGAGCAGACAAAAAAACCAAAGTGTGTGACATTCTATACCATACCTGACCAATACTCCTCTACACTGTTGAGGTCATCAAAAACAAGGAAAGTCTGGGAAACTATCACAGCCAAGAGGAGTCTAAGGAGACAGGACCACTTCCACTTTGTGGAAGCTGCATTTTATTTGAAAATCCACCCATTTTTGCTAACATACACTTTAATATTGTAAACAAAAATAGAATCTGCAGAGACAATACAACAAGTACGTGTAAACTCATATACAGAATTGCTTTCCTACAACGAACTGTCCTTCTTAAGGCCCCTCTCAACCAAAACGTTAAGATGTATTTACACAAAGCACCGATCAACAGTGCAGTTTAATTCTTCGTTAACTAAACTCTTGGCTAGACATTAACTTTAAAGATACTATTTCCCCTTATTTAAAAGGTAGATGATCATAACATGGCATGAGCCAAATAAAAGGTTTCAAGGATTTCGTCCCCTCCCCTCCCCCCTTAACACCTCCTAGAGTTTTACTGAAAAGAAGGAAAGTCTTGAAGTGAAAGCAATTCCTCCCATTCATTTTGGAAAGGCCCTAATGTCAAATGGAAAATAATGACATGCCAAGCACAAAGCAGTAAAGTTCCTTCCCAATGCACTAATGCTGAATTTAAAATGTAGTGCTTTTCTTAGTCAGTGAACTGTTCCCTTGCAAAATCCTAGGCACAGAATTGACTATACGGATTAATGCATTTATAATGCTTCCCTAAATCCCATAGAGACCGAGATTCTTAAGCGACTCAGACCTATGGACTATATGGACAACTATAGGTCTCCAGAACTATGGGGCTTTTTAGCACCAACCTTCAAGTGGATTTCTCTTTAAATAACCTGCAACCATTGTTTTTATTTAAGCCTTTAGAGCCTTGGAAAGCAAACATCTTGTTTAATTACTCCTGTCATTATCACTTCATTCAGGTGGGTAGTCATTCGCTCATGTGCTCAGGCATCCGTTCATCCATCTCCAGTCTGCCAGACACTGAGCTAGGTGCTAGAAACGCCAACATGAGGAGGCATCATCCCTAGAGTCAAGGTGCACACTGCCTACTAATTTAAGTGTTGGTGAAGAAAGCCTAACAGTGTTTCATGTAAAATCTCTACAGAACTTCTAAGTTAACTGTACTCATTAAATATTGAACCCCATTTCATGACCTATTAGATAAAGGCTCAAATGGTGTCTGTAGTAAAATACAAGTGAAGAATTCTTAAAAACCACAGAATTCAAGAAAAGAAATTTAATTGTACATTTAATTATAAATTTAATTGTAATTTAATTGTTTCTTCTCTCTCTTTAAGTATAAATGTGTATACACACACATACAAGCATAACAGTTTCCATGTCAGTCAATAAAAATTCAGTCTCGGAAAGACACTGAAACATTATCCTACCAATAATTATTTTAAATATTTATAAATAAAATCGTATAAATTTATCAAGACCTCTGTTCCCCTGGGCCTCTGTGACTTTTGGGTTATCCAGTGGTGATTTCAGTATCTGTATGTCCTTTGTGCACCCATGGGTGCCAGAGCTATCTCAAGGGCTAAATCCAGCCCAGACCTTCCCTTTACAATAGAAATCAAGAAATATTTTCTCACTCAGTTATGCATAAGGGAAGGTATTGAATTTATAGCCCAGGTTGTTGTAGATGAAGTTATTAAAGAATGAAGTTCTTTTACTGACTTAGACAAGAAAGTATAACTACAATGCTTTGGCACCTAGTGGCAAAGTCTCACGACATTTGTTTCTTTTGTTCACTACCTACTGACTGTTACCTATAATGTTCAGTGTCATTGCATAAATTATAAATACTAGCTCTGTTTGGCATAGTCCCTGAGAATAAAGGATGTTATTGTCCTACCAAAGAAAAAAGACTTCAAAATTATATTACATCATTCCCGCAGCTAATCAGTCTGTTCCTATGTCACACTCTGTTCGTGGTTGCCTTTGAAAATTACAGTTTCTTGTATAGTCTTTGGTGCCATTCATGTCATTCAGTCAAGGTATAATGAAAACAAATTCATCTATTGTCAGTTGCTGCTCAAAGGCAGAGGCAGAAAAAAGTGCTGCAGAAACGTCCCAAACCGGCTAACTGCCTGAGTTCTAGGAGACATTCTAGGAGAAACTCTTCACAAGAATAAAAAGAGCAATAGTGAAAGTAGCTAGCATTGTGACATTTCCTTTGCCTGCATCATCTTATTTAAACCTCACAAAACCCCTCTGAAGCAAGTGCAATCACTATCCTCATTTTATAGGTGAGGATATTGAAGGTCGGAGAGAGAACTTGCCGAAGCTCATACATCTTATAAATGGTGGAATTGAAATTAAAATGCAGAGCATGCTCTCCTTGTAACCATTAGCTTTTAAGGAATTTATATTTCAAAAAGAGTGACTTAAACTTTTTTTTTTTTAAAGCTACTGTTTAGTTTTGGAACAAGGTCTAGATTGGTCATACTTCAAAGGAGAGTTACAAGTAAGTTACAAGTGACGACTCAAGGGAATATGCCCCCAGTGTTGTTTTCATTTCTGCCATTGATCAGGATGTTAGAAACGTGTGTGTGTCTAGACACACACATACACGTGTCATTTCACGTATCAGGCTCCTGTCTCAACATTTTAAGTTTCACGTTGTGATTCCCGTGTAGGCTGAGCTTTCTTGTTTTCCTGATTTTGTTCATGATCTTCTCGTTATTTGGAACATTCTTTCTCCCATGTCTACCTCGTTAACTCCTTCTGAAACCTCCAGCTTGGATCAGTTCCCTCACCTAATCCTCATAAGCGGTATTTTAACACTTTACTCTTGTCTACTGAACCCTCACTTTACACTTAGTTACCTATTGCTGCTCTAGCAGATTACCACAAACCCAGTGACTTAAAACAACAGGAACGCATTACCTTGCCGTTGTGGGGGGTCTGGAGTCGGAAATGAGTATTGCTGGGCTAAAAACAAAGTGTTAGTAGGGCTGCATTTTTTTCTGGAGGCTCTAGGGGAAGATATATTTTGTTAGCTTCTCCAACTTCCGGAGACCAGCTACATTCTTTGGCTTGTAGTCCCTTTCATCCTTAAAACTAAGAATATAGCATCTTGAAGTCTCTCTGTGATTCTGACCCTCCTGCTTTCCTCTTTTACTTATAAGGACTCTTGTGACTACACTGAGCTCACCTAGGTCATCTAGGATAATCCTCTCTATCTTAAGGTCAGCTGATTCACAACCTTAATTCTATATATATTCTTAATATATATATTAAGGTAGCTGATTAGCTACCTTAATTCCTCCTTGCCATGTAAAATAGGTTTTGGGGATTAGGGCATGGACATTTTTTAGGCGAAGAGATATCTGTAGTCCCACGTTCACAGCAGCATTATTCACAATAGCCAAGGTATGGAAACAACCTAAGAGTCCATAATACACACACACACAGAAGAATATTATTCAACCTTAACTAAGAAGAAATCCTGTCATTTGTGACAACATGGATAAAACTGGAGGACATTATGCTAAATAAAACAAACCAGAAAATGAAAGATAAATACTGCATACTATCTCTCTCTCTTTTTTTAAGATTTTATTCATTTATTTGACAGACAGAGATCACAAGTAAGCAGACAGAGAGAGAGGAAGGGAAGCAGGCTCCAGCCGAGCAGAGAGCTCGATGCGGGGCTCGGACCCTAGGATCACGACCTGAGCGGAAGGCAGAGGCTTTAACCCACTGAGCCACCCAGGCACCCCTGCATACTATCTCTTATATGTAGAATATATGTATTTTAAAAAAGAAGACAGATGTATAGATATGGAGAGTAGAAAAGTGGTTGCCAGGGTCTGGGGAGTGAGGAAATCGGCTATTTTTTGTTTGTTTTTGTTTTTTATGAGAGGGAGATGGGGGCAGGGGAAGGTAGAGAGAATTTTATGCAGTCTCCATGTCCAGTGGGGAGCCCAATATCCGGCTCCATCTCACAACCTTAAGATCACGACTGAGTAGAAATCAAGAGTCAGATGCTTAACCAACTGAGCCATATAAGTGCCCCAGGGGTGGGGAAATAAGGAGACACTGATAAAAGGATGCAAACTTTCAGTTATAAAATGAGTAGGATAAATAAAGTCTGAGGATCTAATGTATAACATGGTGACTGTAGTTAGTAACACTATATTGTATAATTGAAATTTGCTTAAAGAGTAGAATTCAAATGTTCTATCCTAATAAATAAATAAATAAGGTGATGGGTGTGTTAACTAACTCAGTGGAGGTAATCCTTTCACTACATATAGGAAGGGATATATATATATATTATATATGCATATAATATATATATTTATATAATGCATATATTATATATATTTATATAATGCATATATTATATATGCATATAATATATATATTTATATAAAATTATCACAGTGTATGCTTTAAATATCTTGCAATTTTATTAGTCATTTATACCTCAATAAAGCTGGGGGGGAAAAGAAAGAAAAGAATCTTCCCTTGATTCTATGGCATCTCCAGTGACGATTCTGTTGTGCCCTTCTTGTAAGACAGTTACTACATAGGCTTCAATTAGTTCTTTATAGTCTATTTTAGGTGTGTCAATTCTGTTCCATCAAAATGTATATGTCTCTCAACACCAATATCATACTTTACTTATTACTATTATAGTTCTTTTTTTTAAATTTATTTGTCAGAGAGAGAGCGAGCACAGGCAGACAGAGTGGCAGGCAGAGGCAGAGGGAGAAGCAGGCTCCCTGCCGAGCAAGGAGCCCAATGTGAGACTCGATCCCAGGACGCTGGGATCATGACCTGAGCCGAAGGCAGCCACCCAACGAACTGAGCCACCCAGGTGACCCACTATTATAGTTTTAGAGTAAGTCTTAAAGTCGGGTAATGTAAATCCTTTAGTTTTCCTTTTCTGTGTAAAATGCTTTGGCATTTTAAAGAACTATGGCTTTTGGCATAGAAAAAGAACACACTAAACCTGAGAATGTGAAGTACAGAAATAATAAAAATAAGAGCAGGTAATAACTAATAGAAAACTAGATATGAGTGAAGAATAACAAATCAGAAGTTGGTTCTTCAAAAAGACCAATAAAATTGATAAGCCTTTGAAGTCCTTGATTAAGAAAAGAAGAGAAAAGAAATAAAAGTAATATTAGGAACAAAAATGGGAACCATTTAGATACAACATAAGCTATAAGAGTACTAGAGAATATTAATAAGCTTATGGAAAAAAATTGAAAAGTTATTTGAATTAGACAGTTTCTTAGATAAAAATATAACTTACTGAAACTAATTTAAAAAGAAATTAAAAATTTGAATGGTTTAATAAATTTCAAAGAAATGAAATTAAGTCCACAAATAAATTTAGGTCATTTTAAAACTGAATTCATCCAAACATTCAAAGAATTTCATAGTAAAATTTTAGCACATAAATAAAAATGAAAAAAAATCATAAAGGACAAAAAGGTATATTCTGATAAGAGGAACAATAGAACAAGAAGATACTGAACTGAAAGGGATACATACCAAACAACAAATACACTTAAAATATGGGAAGCAATAGCAACAGTGGTTTGAAATAGTTAAATCGCCAACAGCAATTTTACTATACTTACCTCAGAAATAGAAAATAAAGCATGTAAAAGTAAGCAAAATGTAAATGATCTGATTAATATGGCCAAACATCTCAAACCAATTGATATATGAAGACCAACCCAGCTATTGTTAGGGTCCTGGATAATGCATTAAGACAAAATAAAAATGAATGTATAAAGATTAAATGGAAAAGTTGAAACTGCTTTTGATTGCAGATGATATGCTCGTCAATAGAGAAAATCTAATAGCATCAATAGATAAACTATTGGAACTGATAATGTTCCTCTACAATAGAAATAATTAGGTAATGTAAAAGCAAATAAGATATATCAGCAAAAGATTAATAAAGTATCCAGGAGTTGAAAAGATAAAGAATGTACAAGATCTTGGGGTGCCTGGTAGTTCAGTGGATTAAGCAACCAGCTCTTGATTTGGGCTCAGGTCATGATCTCAGAGTCATGAGAGCCCCCTGTGGAGCTTGCACTGGGTGTGGAGCCGGCTTAAGATTCTCTCTCTCCTCTCCCTCTGCCCCTCCCATCCAACACCCCCTCACTTGCTTGTACATTCTCTCTCTCTTAAAAAAAAAATGTGCAAGATCTTTATGGAGAATATTTTAAAACTATTTAAAGATACAAAAGAAGATAATGCTAAATAGTAGAATTACATCATATGCATCTATGAGGAGATACAAGATTTTAAAGATGCTAGCTGCCTTTAAATTAGGTATGTACTCAATGCATTTTTTTTAAATCACACATCTTATTTCTCACTTCATATAAAATGTTCATATGTATTTTTAATTATCTGAGGAAGTTGTAAAGAGCTTTTGACCAATTGATTCAATTTATCTGTGGAAAGATAAAGGTACATGAAAAGATAAATTTATAAAAAAAAGAGTTACATGAAAGATAAAGGTACATGAAAAGATAAATTCATAAAAAAAGAAAAGGGGGATGCTTTACCATATGTGAGCAATCAATAATAAAAATGAGGTCTGTCACAGGAACATACACTATACCAATGAAAGAGAAAGGAAACTCAGCACATCTCCCTTATGAATGGGGAATTGGCATGATAAGGGTGATATCTCAGAAATATGGTGAAGGGGATGGATTATTAGTAGATAGTATTAGGGAACTAAAGTCTCAGTAGGGGGAGAAAAATAAATTTGGATTCCTAACTCATACTATATATAAAAATAAAGTTTGGGGACACCTGGGTGGCTCAGTTGGTTAAGCGGCTGCTTTCGGCTCAGGTCATGATCCCAGCGTCCTGGGATCGAGTCCCACATCGGGCTCCTTGCTCGGCAGGGAGCCTGCTTCTCCCTCTGCCTCTGCCTGCCTCTCTGTCTGCCTGTGCTCTCTCTCTCTCTCTCTCTAACTAATAAATAAATAAAAATCTTTAAAAAAAAATGAAGTTTGAAAGGACTGAGGACCGAAAATTTGAGAGATAATGCTCTAAAGCTTATGAAGAAAATACAGAAAGATATCTTTGGCTTGGAATATCTTATTCAACAAGATAAAAAGGGAAAAATATGAATTTGCCAAAAGCACAATTAGAATTTCTGTTCCACAAATTTGAGATAGGTGGCTGGGGACAATGGCAATGTCTAACAATGATAAGGGATTACTACCTAGATTATGTAAGAAATTACTGCAAACTGATGAGAAAGAGAACACACAATAGAAAAATGGGGAAAGGAGGACGCCTGGGTGGCTCAGTTGGTTGGGCGGCTGCCTTCGGCTCAGGTCATGATCCCAGCGTCCTGAGTTCGAGTCCCACATTGGGCTCCTTGCTCAGCAGGGAGCCTGCTTCTCCCTCTGCCTCTGCCTGCCTCTCTGTCTGTCTGTGCTCGCGCTCTCTCTCTCTCTCTCTCTAACTAATAAATAAATAAAATCTTAAAAAAAAAAAAAAGAAAAAGAAAAATGGGGAAAGGATATGAATTAGCAAGTCACCAAAGAGGAAATCCCAGTGGTTAACATGCATAAGAAGAGATGTCAATGTCAGTAGTAATTAGATAAATAAGAATTACAATTTAAACCTTCCTAATTTATATACATCAGATTGGCAAAAAGTAGCAGATTGTATGGTAACAGATACCGGCAAGAATAGAGATTCTAAATGCTCTCCAAAGAAGTGCATACTGGTGTAGCCCTTTGAAAAAGCAATCTAGCAGCGTGGAGGGGAAATTTGATCTGTGTATATTATTTGAGCCAAAATGTATATGTCTATGTGCTTATAGAAGTCTATTAGGGATAATGGATTGGAATACTGAACCCATCCTACTTGTGGTAGCAACAACCAAGAGTCTGTTACTAGAAAATAGATAAAGGATACATTGGAAGCATACATTAGAACACTGAAAGGTAGAAGTAATAATTTAGATATGTATACAGCAACATGGATGCATCTGCAAACTCAGTGTTGAGTGAAAAAAGAAATAATTTAAGCAATGCTACACTTCCATTTATATTAAATGGATTAAAATGTGTAGGGACACAAAATAATACGATGACTATATTTGTCAACTCAGACTGCCCAAACAAAATACCACAGCCTGGATGGCTTAAACAACAGAAATGTATTTTCTTACAGTTTTGGAGTTCCAAGATCAGGATGGTAGCATGGGTGGGTTCTGATGTGAGCCTTCTTTCTCGCTGCGAATGGCACCTTCTTACATGGTAGAGAGAGACAGAGACAGAGATCCTTCCTCTTATAAGACTATGGTCCTACTGGGTTAGGGCCCCACACTTATTACCTCATTTAACAGTAATTACCTCCTAAAGACCCTATCTCTAGGTACATTGGAGTTTAGGGCTTTAACATGTGAATTTTGGAGGGACACAATTCAGTCCATGGCATTTTACTCCAAGCTTCCCAATTCATGTCCTTATTACAGAAAAAATACATTTATTCCATCCCAATAGCCCCCCAAATCTTAACCCATTCTGGCATCAACTCTAAAGTCTGAAGTCGTATCTAAATATCATCTAAGTAAGATATTGTGAAAGTTGAGGTATGACTCATCCTGAGGAAGAATTCCTCTCCAGTTGTGAACAGTGAAATCAGACATGTTATGTGCTTTCAAAATAATGGTAGACAGGCATAGGATAGATAATCCCATTCCAAAAAGGAGAAATTAGATGGGAGGGAAGGGATGACAGATTCTAAGCAAGCCCAAACCTACCAAGGCAATTATTGAACTCATTTGGTTCAATATTTTGTAAGACCTCTGACCCCTAAGGCACTGGGCAGGGCCATATTGGTCCCCTGAAACTGGAAAGATGGCCCCACTCTTTGAAATGGTGGCAGAGACAACTTTGCCCCTTGGCCTGTAGGGGGAGTGACAGTGATACAAATTCAGTACTTAGCAGTGATTTTTTTTGTAGAGATACATACACATCTGACATAGTAAACAAAATAGAGTGGGTACCTCTAGGAAAGGAAGAAAATGGGAATGTGAATAGGGGATGACGAGAAATAAATGCTAAACAAGGATGAGATCTTGCATGAAGCTGTGACCATAGCATGTGATCAACAGAAAAGTAGGATTACCTCACTAACTGCACTTGAGGTCCAAAGAGAAAAAAATGAATCTAGCTTCCCTTTCTTTAACCTTGTACCTGAATAATTAGTTACAGCTCATAACAATTCTCCTTGGATGACCTTCTGCTATGAAAACTGAGAAAACAACTCCTATGATATGTTGATGCCTTGGTTAAATTTTGACTTTTCCAGATGAGCCTTGAGAAACAAGTATATTTATTTATGGTTTAAAAACAAAAACCATAAATGTTCATTAGCCCAAAAGGAAAAAGAGGCAGAGGGGAGATTCTATCTACAGCTGAACTCATTTTGTTATTTAGTAGGAAGTGGGAAAGGCAGTGAGGAAGGGAGAAGAGGGTTTCCATTTGGTGACTGGTTCCTTCCCCAGGGTTCACTTTGCTCTGCATTGTCTTGTGGGAGGCATGTTTAGGTTCTAGTTTGACCCCCCCTGACAGGGATGTCTCTCCTGCCTCAGGGTACTAAACTTTGGAATGTCCTTAAGTACCTTACTGAGCACTTGGCTAGGACTGACTGACTAGAGCAGTTTCCCAAGAAACCTTGGCTCCGCCTGGAATTATGATGGGGGTGCAGCATCTGAGGGAGGGTATGTGGCCTCTAGAACATCAAAAATGAATTAATACTCTATTTTCATATTAAAACACCATTTTAGTTGAATTCCAGGCTAGCCTCTAGAGCATATACATTTTTCTAAAAACAGAGAAGGGTATCTATGCCTCTCTTGGCTCCCAGCACACTAACAACTTTTCATACTTTTTTTCAAATATAAGGTTCTAATATTTTATTAATGCTCAACTCACCATATTTAGGGAGTCAGTCTTTTCTATGACTCTCCTTCAATTTGAAAATCTCTGCTATGTTTGGTCTGAGGAAGAAGTAAGTATCTTTGTTTCTCATTCTGAGATTAAGACATACTGATTAATTCTGTGGTTCATGGGGGATTGGATGTTTCTTTCTTAATTGCATACACTGTAAACTTCTAACAAGAAGCAAAAGGAAGATGCATTAAACAAGAAATTTAATGGCATAATATCATTTAGCAACCATACTTATTTGTGTTTGGGGGCATACAAATGAATGTAAACATTATTTGCTAAGAAATAAATAGTGGGTACAGAAAAAAATAAATTCGGGAATAGGTTCAGGACAGGCCACCTTTTTTTTTCTTTACCTCCCCCCCACCCCCCATGACACTCAGTTATGTTTTTCTTTACAGGGAATTATGTGCCAGGATTTTAGATCTGTGATCTCTCTAATCTCCTTCCTTCTGAAAAGGAGATAGAAAATGATGTGGCAACAAAATCAAAGTTGGGGATACAACTTGAACTTCCAATTTCCTTGGATTTTAGAACTATGGCAAATTCAGAAGGTAGAAAATGGACACAATAGAACCTGTTTGTAGTAAGAATCTGAAAAGTTTGATTTGGGGGCAGGTAGAGCTTCAGCCGTCCATGGAATCTTTGAAGTGTCCCCGGCGTTAAGCTAGAGCAATTGGCTCAACAGGACCAAGAGTGTGGAGTAGAAGTTCTATTTTGGGAGCCATTGGTGTAGTTTATTGAGCTATTATTATGTGTCCAGTATTGCACATATGTTAATTCATTTTACAGATAGGGAACTCTGGTACAGAAAGGTTGAATAAACTGCCTTAGGTCCCATAGCTACTAAAAGGCAAGCTGGGATTCAAACCCAAATAGTTATTGAGGAACTTTATAGTTATCAATGAACTTATGGGGGGAAAAAAAGTCCTAGAGGGACAGAGTTTATAGAATTGAAATCTATGGAATTAAAGTGACTGTTCTTTAGAGGCCACCAGCCTATATTTTCTATTTTGCTTAGTATTTACAATGGAAGGTGTTTCTTAAGCTTTGTGCCATGCTATGACATAGTTTGGGTTGATGATATATTTTATTGATCTACTAAAAGGACAAATCAAATTTAGTTAAGAAGTAGAAGGCTTTGGGGTATCTGAGAGGCTCAGTTGGTTAAGTTTCTGTCTCTTGATCTCAGCTTAAGTCTTGATTTCAGGGTCGTGAATTCAAGTTCCATGTTGGGCTCCATGGCCCTTAAAATTTTTTTGAACACATAGAAACTGGCATAAGTGTCCTAACCAGACAAGATCTGCCTTTCCTTTTTTTTTTTTTTTAAAGATTTTTATTTATTTATTTGACAGAGAGAGCGAGAGACACAAGAAGGCAGAGCAGTAGAGGGAGAGGGAGAAGCAGGCTCCCCAGTGAGCAGGGAGCCCGATGCGGGGGCTCGATCCCAGGACCCTGAGATCATGACCTGAGCCGAAGGCAGTTGCTTAACCAACTGAGCCACCCAGGCGCCCCAAGATCTGCCTTTCTAAGAGCACATTTAAGAAGTATAAGGGCTCCAATATGAACTCCATATAGTAGTAAGTAATTTTGACATGCATCATCCAAGAAATTGCCTAAATCAGATTGCTGGGATGAAGAAGGTGATTCTGCAGCATGAATAATAATGCTTTCTCCATGCTGTTGACAGTCTTTATAAGGTGGTGTTGGTGAAAATTTCACATTCAACAATCGCATGAGTTTGTCAACTTTGCTAGATTTAGGTGAATTAGTATTGGGGCCATACCAGCCCTTTGAATGTGCCTTGGATAAATGGATCCTTCTACTGTGACAGGTCAACAAATGTAACTTTTCTCATTTATAAAATTTGGTAGACATATTCTAAATTCTAAATATAAATAAATAAATATTCTAAATACCTTGGAGCCTAATATCACACTTCTACCTTTGTATTAAAGACCTCTTTTCCTGCACTAGGGATAGGAAGCAAACCTCTTTGTTCCTCAGACTTTTGTTATTGTGGTTGTTTTTAGTTGCCGCTTTATTGACACCCACACCAATGTATTACCAGGACAGGCTATACAATGTCAGTGAGAAACTGATGAGGACCTATATAGGACCAATAAATTGTCAAAAGCACTATAGTCCCTATTCAGCATTCTTCGTGCCACTTGTTTTCAGAGGAGGTCTCTCTCAACATATCAATCCTACGCAGTAGGCTGGGGAGTATTGGGCATTTCTATTCTTTGCTAAATAGACTAAAGATCTATTTGGGTACTAAATCTGTTTCAATTTTAGGAGGAGTTGTTACCAATTCCTGTTCAGTGGATTTTTAAAGTTCTTTTGCTGGCAGTTATTACCTTCTGTTTGCAGAAGCCTTAATCATTTTTTTCCAAGGATTTGAGAATGAATAGTTGTTCTTAATAACATTTCTTAATTAAATAACACTTAGAAGTAAAAATCTAGATTAAATCACTGACACACAGAGTACTAGAAATGAAGACCATCAAGATAATAGCAGAAATCAAAAGGTACAAAAGCCTCTCTGGCCTACCTAGTGGTACAAAATAAATCTAACTTAGTGGTTTTCATTGGATTCAGTTCTTCAGCTCTATGGTTTCTAATATTTCTTTTTTATTTCAAGAGTCTGGTAACAAATATCTTAACAGAAGAAAATATAATTTTTCTCTTAAAGGACCTTTAGGCTTCACAGAAAACTGTGTACCTTTGGAATCTCTATTAGCAGTTATGGATAGCACAGGAATGTGATTTAAACAACAGCAGCAATAATATTTTTTTAAAAGATTTTATTTATTTTTATTTATTTATTTATTTGACAGACAGAGATCACAAGTAAGCAGAGGCAGGCAGAGAGAGAGGGAAGCAGGCTCCCTGCTGAGCAGAGAGCCTGATGTGGGGCTTGATCCCAGGACCCTGAGATCATGACCTGAGGTGAAGGCAGAGGCTTAACCCACTGAGCCATCCAGGTGCCCCAGCAATAATATTTTTAATATTCTAGATTCTGTCTTTTCAGAGAAGTATACCTTTCCCCACATTCTCCACTTTGTTATCAATTTTACTCTTCATTCCAGATTTGTGGTGGTGATATTTTCCCTCTGTTCCATTTAATTTAATTTTAAATTCATGAATTAAAAAAAGAAGAAAAATAATAATATGTTTATTATTACTAATATGGATTTAGCACTAGGGTGGGTGAGGTGGTTAAAACATGTCATTTAATCGTAGAGGAGAGATGTACCTGTCTGGGTTAGTAACGGTGGGCTGTCATGATGGATCAGAGTATTCTGTCTCAAAAATGATAGAAGTTTATTTCTTCCTCAGGTAACTGTTTATTCTTGGCTGTTCTGTGATGGTGGAAGGTCTCTACTCCATGCAGTCATTCAGGAAACCAAGCTGACGGAAGCTCTGCCATCTCCAACTAGCTGTTCTGTTCATCCTTGACGCCATTCAACCATTGGGAAGGGGAGATAGCATCAAAGGGCTCAGAAGGTTGTGCCATTCTAACCCTTTTTGTCATTTTACCATTTCCACCTTTTTTTCATTGGAAAGGACAGTCATTTAGCTACCTAACTGTGAAGGAATCTAGGAATCATGGAGGAAAGGGTGAATGGATTTCAATGGACAGTTAGCAGTCTTTGACATGAGATTCGGGAGAGGCAAATAGTAGATAAAACAACAGTCGAGGACATGCTATGGTGGTGGATGGAAATAATTTTTAAAAAATGTATTTAGAAGTTGAGGGAAGGTAGAAATCAGCGTGGAACAAAGTCTTTGGGAAGAGATGGGACGTGATGGAACAGAAGATAAACTGGATAAATGAAGAAAAAAGGTGAGAAGAGGAGGAGGGGCGCCTTTCCTTCATTTTTCCAATCTTCCTCCTTTTTAGGGAGAATGTCTCTTTTCCATTACAATGTCTTTAATGACAATGTCATAAATTCTGTGACTGTGTCTCTTTTTGATAACACCTTGATCATCTCACTCAGACTTTTCCTAATTTCCTTCTCTTTGTTTTTCTTCTGCACAGATTACTACACAGGTGTGCACGTGCACACACACACACACACACACACACACACACACACACACACTCACACTCATTTACCTGGCAAAACTTTCCTTTGTTTTGTGCACTCCTCTGATCTCTGCTCGACGATCTATTGTCTAATGATTAAAACAACTTCCATTTCTTTACATGCCAGGTGGGCACTGTATCAGGGACTTTGGGTACAGAGATAAAGAAAACAGTGTTCTTGCCCTTGAGAAACATGTGGCAGTAAAGCTAAACACTTAATTCTTGAACATCATCTGATTTGATTCTTGCTCTAATTTATATGTCTGGTCAACTAGATATTATTATTCTCATTTTGTTTGGAATTTGGAAACCATAGTTTAACTGACTTCCCCGAAGTTAGGAATTTGGAAACCATAGTTTAACTGACTTCCCCAGATAGTGATATAACTTTTTCCCCCTATTGGATCCTACTCTGCTACTGTCCCAAATTACTCAACTTCCTCTTATGTTCTCTGTCTTAGTTCCTTGCTCCTTTCTATCCATAATATATCCAGTAATTAAAATGATATATTTTGTATACTCAGCCCTTTATTTCTATAAATTCACTCCATGCTTACATTTTCTTATATTCTCAGCTAAAATATTTCTACTTCAATTTTTAATTGAAGCAAAAGAATGGCATAAAACTGATCTTCAGTACTATGGCATTGAAATGTTTAGTATTGAAATATTTAATATTAATATTTAAAACAATAAGCATATTTTAAAAGTAAAATATGAAGTGGTAACTTCTGAAGTGGAATCAATATTTAAGAGCTTTGTGGGAAACTTAGGAATTGGGGATTTAGTAGGGAAATGTACTGTACTCATGCCAAAATTACGAAGTAGCGAAACGGACTCACTTATGTTCCCCCTAAGTTGCTCAAGAGTGGCATTCATCCATTTCTTTCCAACAATGCAGTTCTTGTGGACCTACTATATGTAGCTACTGTCTGGGTGCAGAGAATACAAAGACACAGATTCTGCCCTGGAAGGGGAAGGCAACTGAACCAAAAATTATAGAACAGTATTCCTCTGCTGCCCAGTCTCCTATTTCAAGGTCAGATCAAAGTCTGACTCCCTAGGACAGTAAATCGGGCCCTGGATCTTTCCCTACCTATTTACTCTCTCTGTAAATGACTTCTCTCTGACAGGGAACATAGATCTCATAATCTCAAAAGGTGTTACAAGCTAAAACTAGAAACAGCCTACCCAAAATAAAAGGGTTAAGATAAATTCATGTATAACATGTACCGTTGCCTCCAAATGGAGACTAAGATACCTCTAACTTCTGGAAGTGATGACAAGAACAGCCGTGGCCATCCATGTTTCTTTGGAATCACTGCCACCAGGAAAATACTGTGTTGTATAGAGAGAGACAAAAGTAAAAGATAAATGAAGAGTTTGGAATAGAGCTGAGCGTGTTGGGCTTCCATATTGGGAAACTTAATTGATTTTTTTCCTTATTGTGATCTGAGGACACTTTGAAATCACCATGGAGACAAAGTTATGCAAAAAAAAAAGAAAAGAATACTTTCGAGAAAAATCGCAAGATTGCTTAATTATCTATACTATGCATAGACTTGAATGGTCTCTTTATTAGAGTAATGCCTCAAAGAAGAGAAATAAAATCTGAACCAAAGGATGAAAAAAGGGACGTATTTGAACTGGCAAACCTAAATGCAAAATTCTAACAATACCACAGCTCTAAAAAGATTGCTCCCTTGTAAGGCCTTAAGCTCTACAGTTGGTTGAATGTTTGTTCGTTAGTGTACTCCTATGCTCTTCCTTCCTAGACACCCGGACCTCCCAGCGTCTGTGTCTGCATTCCATTGACTAGATTTAAAATGCTAATGGATAAAGTTTCTGGATTCTGGGCCTGGCAGACTTTTTTTTTAATCTTGCCTGATAAAACATTGAAAAACACCACCAAGGTCTTCCAAAATAGGACGTGTGGTAGATGCATTCCATTTTCCAGCACACTGCAACTGCAGTGTAATAGGACTCACCATAGCATTGAAGATCAGTTTCATACCATCCTATATTCTATCCAGTGGTGTTTTTAACGCTATTTATTTATTTATTTTAGAAAGAGTGTGTGTGTGTACTTGAGAGAGAGAGCAAGTGCATGAGCAGGGGGTGGAGTGGGGATGCAGAGAGAGAGAGAGAAAAACCCAAGCAGAGTCCCCACTGAGCATGGAACCAGACTTGGCTCGTTCCCACAACCCATGAGATCATGATATGAGCCAAAATCAAGAGTCAGATGCTTAACCAACAGAGCCACCCAGGCACCTTTTCAATGGTGTGTGTGTGTGTGTGTGTGTGTGTTTAATAAACTTTATGTCCGAAGAACAGTAAAATTCATGACATAAGACCTGTAGATATGACAGTGAGGTCCTAGTGAACCAGGAGTCACCATGTAATTCCTAGGATTTGAGCAGTTAGCTCTTCCCTCTATGGCACTGTTTAGGGATATGAGCAAACTAATGGATTTCTCAGTTCTCATTTCCCCCCTTGGTCAAGTACAAAATGCAAATAAGAGGCCTCAAAGCAGTTTCGAGTTCCTGAGACACCACACATGGAAGCTCCATATTGTAGTATAAGTGTTGCCTAATAGTGGAACAAGCTATCCTGTTGCCAATTCTATCTGGGCTGCTCAGATTTTGACCCCAAAAACTGTTCGTTTGGTTTTAATTCTCTCTCTGCACCAGATATATTAGGGATAATGGGAGACTCAGAACAAAACAGACTTGCATTTCCACCATATGATGAATCAAAAGCTTCTTTGGAAGCAAATTTTGAAGGCTATTGATTATAAGAAAGAGCAAGTAGGGGAACAATGATACACCACTCATTATGCAAAGATTTTACCACGCTCGTAAGGGGGCTTCTCAGCCCAGTTTCTTCTTTTAGGCAAGGCCACCATTTGAGCTTCATTACACAGTGTGTAATCTCTGTCCTTGAAGATCACAGATTAACTTGCTCTGTGATTTCCTCCCTGTGACAGCCTCTGGCTGTGTTTTTACTGCCTTAACAGCTACCGGCAGGCAGCTTGTCTCCCACATTCACTACAAAGTAAACAGGAATTTGGTCCCAGGGTAATTGGCTGCTCTCCAGCATAAGAATGCAAGTTATCCACGAGCTTTGTGGACTGGCTTCTGCTTTACCCAGACTGTTTTCACTAGAGAGCACAAGGACAAAAAGAGTTGTGAAGGTTCTGAATCTTGAGGATTATTCCTTTCAAATCTGTGATAACCTGTGATTCTTCTTCCCAACTACTTGCTAATCTTTCCCTACCTCTTGTACCATCTTTCATTTCCTGATGACTACTGGAAATTTACCACGGAAGTTGCCATGAAATTATGTACTTTTTTTGTTTCTGGTTTTTTGTTTTCAGAAATACAACTCACTCAATAAACACATATGGGTGCACTGTATTTTGGAGAAAGAATATGTTTGCAAAACTTTTAAAATTAAATCTTCATGAGAATGTGGGAGTAAATGCCGAAGGAATTCGTGAGTACCTGGTTTAAAGATAATCCAAAACGAACTTTAAGAAAACAATGGAGAAAAAGACTTGTGGTTTCAAGGATAAGAGTAAGTATCCTTTGAAATTTGAGTTAGTGAATACTAGATTTAGAATTTATAAAAAATTAAGAGATTTAAACAGAATCAAAAAAGGCAAAAAGAGTCACCTATTCATCATGGTTGGGAGAAAGTAGAAGAGTTCTAGACCCTTCTAAAGTAGGACACATGAAAGACTTTAGTCTTTTATCTTACTTGAAAGTTCATATTTTAACACTGAATGCCAAGCTTTCTAAATTCTGCCATGAAGAATGGCAACTAACTACATGACTCCAATATTTGATATCATAGTACTAAACTCTCTTTGGCAGAGACACAAGCAATTGTTTGAGATTTGAGAAAAAGAAAATGTGTTAATTCCTTCAGCTCACTCAAAGCCATACAGTGAATGGCAAAGGACAAAATATTTAATACATTATACACTGTGATTTACTTAAATGTTTATTATTGTTTGCTGGAAATTGGAAAGGAAAAGTTTTGCTTTTTTGGAATATAATTTATTCTTTCATTTTTTTAAGTGGATCAATTCTTTCATTTTTTTAAGTTCCTAATCAGTGTGTTGTGTAATATCCCTTTCCTTGATTATAGATCATCCTTTGGATTGGCACCTGCCAATTGTGTCGAACCTTCTGAAATAGACACATGGAGATTTGGAAAGGTCTGTTTTTAATAGATGTGTGGAGTATCACAGTAGTTAACTTTAGCATGCCACCTGCAGCTTTGAAATGCAATGTATTCTATAGATCATACACTTGCATTCCAGACACTGGAGCTCTGAAGTTGAATATGGTATGATTTTTGCCTTCAAGTCCTCGGTCCAGTGGAGAATCTAGACACAGCATTAAAGATAAGATCTAAAAGCGACCAAGAGGAATACGGTAAACTTCCATTGAAACACTTGATGGAAAAGCAATTTATCCTGGAAGGGAGATTGGTGAAGTCCAGTCTTGGAGAGAAGGTAATGGCTGAGCAGGGTCTTGAAGCATGTGGTGGAAGGTGGAAGGAGAGGTAGAGGAAGGTGTTTCAGGCAGAGGGGCAGTGTGAACTGAGGCATGTGGTGTGAAGGCACATGGTTCTTCTGCACCATGGTGATGGCTGGAACAAGAGGTCTTCTGTGCAAAGGGCATCTGCGTACAAGTTATACAGTTTGGACTTTGTTCTGGAGGTAGGAATCTTCAGAGAAAATGGCATAATCAGATCCAGGGGCCATCTGGGATTTTACATGTAAGGAATCCAAGCGTTTATTAAATGCTTATAAACCAACTAAATGTAGAAATGGATACATATACTGATGTGTATATTTGGGCAATGGATTAGTACAAACCAGTTATTCCTTAGAAATTAAGAAAGTTCTTAGTAACTAAAACCCTTTGCCTTAGGATATGTGAAGAACAGGATAAAACTAACCAGGTTTAGCAGAGGTCTCATGAATACCAGTTTGAGCCAGATTAGACCTTTTGGTGGTCAGGCCTTTTCTCTTCAGAGCAGGGATGGTGGCATCAGAAGACCCAGGGCCTCATTACAGCTGCAAAGCCAGCTGTGCCCTCTTTGGCAAGACGCTCGACTTCTTTGAGTCTCAACTGTTTTACCAATAAAATGGGGGAGATAATTATATCTATTTATCTCAAAGGATTATGGAATTAAAGGAGCTGAATTAAATTAGTTAAATGAGCTAAATATAAACAGAATTTTTTGGAAATTGTAAAGTATCACATACGAAAAGGTTTGGGATTATGCTTATCAAAAGTGGAAGTCCGTTATTATTTGATATTATTTGCTATCATTTGATATTTGATTTGATATTTATATTATTTGATTTTATTAGCTATCATTTATTACCATTTGATGTTATTAGCAATCAAAAGTGGAAGTCCATCTGATTATCATGCCAATAATGAAAATAATTATTCATTAAGTTATTTAATAAAATAATTTAATAAATAAAAAATTATTTATTAAAATAAAAAAATTATTTATTAAAATTTTGTTTTGTGGCAGCAGCGTGCTAAGTCCTTACATATGTGATCTCATCTAACCCTCATAGCAATCCTGTAAGGGAGGTTTTCACAGAGAAGGCAACTGAGGCTTGGCAAGGTTTAGAGCACTTGAGCAAAAAAGTCAGAAGTCAGACCCATGCCTTCCAGACCACAAGGCTAGGCTCTTCACCACTCCTTCTCAATCAGTCTTTAAAAAAGTGCTTTGCTTCTTTCTTTAAAGTCTGGGCAACTGATGAGATCATCAACACAGGGTCATGGCAGAATTACTAAGCTAAAGCTTATGAGTGTTCCTTGTCCCTTTCAGAACTAGGACTCTAGACACGGAAATAGAAAATGTGACCCCTTGCCCTTTATTCCATCTAAGAGAAGCTATTATTGCTGACTACAAATATAACATGCTGTGAGTTTTTGTTGTCAAAATATGACTCAAGGAAGAATTTAATATGGAAGCCATTTTTTTCAAGGTGGCAAAACCATAGTCTTTCAAATTATGTCTTCTATATTTTGTCCTTTAAAGACAACATAGCTCAAGAATAAGGGAGCACAGAAAACCTGGAGTGCTTGTTCCTAGTCCCCTTCTCCAATATCTAAAGGTCCGGCGTCCTTTAAAGTGTAACCAAAGAGAGGATCGTTTGTCTCTTTGGGGCCCATGAGATACTGAGGAAACGAAAAAAAAAAGTACAACTGTTTTTCCACCGGGTTTCTGAGCATTCAAAGATATTATATAGATTGAATTGTTTAATCTTGTAGTGTTGAAGCTTTCAAAACATAATTAGTTATATTTAAGATATAGATATATTAGAAACCCTGGTTTGGCTTATTCACTGGATTAAATTGAATCCAGTGTCTGTTGTTTGCTAATTCAATTCTTGGAGTATCTCTTAGGGATAATCTCAATGGCTTCTATCCCATCTTTCTCTAAATGGGGTTGATGCTCTAGTGACCCTGGGGACTGGAACAGATGGTCTCAACCAATCATGGTTTCTGCTGCCAAGCAGCAGATGGCAGAATTGAGCTTGACTTTTGTGATTCTCACCTGTCTTCACCGTTGAGGTTGAAGTACTCTCAAGCAGCTCTTTAAAATGTTTTATTTTATTTTATTTTTTTTAAGATTTTATTTATTTATTTGTTAGAGAGAGAGAGAGCGCACAGGCAGACAGAGGCAGAGGGAGAAGCAGGCTCCCCGCGGAGCAAGGAGCCCGATGTGGGACTCGATCCCAGGACGCTGGGATCATGACCCGAGCCGAAGGCAGCTGCTTAACCAACTGAGCCACCCAGGCATCCCTAAAATGTTTTATTTTTAAATCAAAAGTAATTTGATTTGTTTCTTTATTCTATTGGAATCTCACTATGTTGCATACTGTATAACGCTTTTTAAAAAAGCTTATAGCAACTCGAGTGTATTTCTACCTCTCTCTTGGAAGTTTTCTATCCTAACACAGGGCACCATCCACATTTCTATACTTTTTCTTCTGTGCAATTCCATTAAAATATTCTATTTACCTTCTCCTTCTTCGTGTAGTAAATCTAAAGATGAACACCAGGAGATTTTCTTTATGTCCTTCAAATCATTCAGAGAGCTCTACTGGCCATAAGAATATAATGAAAACTCATGTCTCCACAGTATGTGAGAACTCAAGTATACTCTGTTGAAGGAGGAAGGGTCCCTTTGGTATAAATGTGGTCTTGAGAAAGCTAGTGTTTTCAAGGATCTACAACTTGAAGCCAAGGAGAGACCTTGAGGACAAACTATAGGAGTTGAGTGAGGAAGAAGAAATGGAACTTTACTGAAACAGGAATCTGAAAACCAAATACTTGGTGAGAGTACCATGGAAAAAGCCAGAAGCCAGTGGACTCAATTTTGTTAGGAAAGGCTGGAAAGCAGAAGATGGATATTTCAAAAAATCTTCCACTGGAGTGTATACGGCAATGACTGGGAGTTATGTGCGCCCCCCCCCCCAAAGGAAGAACCAGCTGAATCAGTTTTCCATGAGAACTTGAATTCATAAGGGCTTAATATTCAATGTCTATTCTAGAGAGACTATATAACTGAACACTTACTATTTTAGCAATTAGTAGAACTAACTAAAGACTCTTATCAGCTTAGGGGTAGAATAATAGGCAGAAATAAATTGCAAAAGATCGACACTGAGCCAAACTGAAATACATTGTCAGTTGGTTTAATCATCCTTGAAATATAGAACTGGTATTTCTTCACGCCAAAGAAAATATGTGCTTTGCAACTTACTGACTGATGAAATATTTTATGAAAGACTCCAGGTAGGAAGGGTATTTGAGGAAATCAAAAGGTGGAAAGCACAGGTATCAAAGTGAGGATAGCCAAGCAACTAGAGAATTTTTGTTATGAGACTACCCAAGACCTATTTCTTCAAAATAATTTATATGATAAAATCCAAAATTAGTAGTTGAATTATTCTACTGTCTATCCATCACCTTCCTTCCTTCATTTTTTCCCCTTTCTTTCTTTCTTTCTTCCTCTTCATCAATGTCTGATTATTTGCCAGTAGAGATACACGGGATATTAAAACATAGTATATGCTCGTCACACTTCCCTCTCCAACATGAGAAGTTGTCTTTCACCAATCAAATGTGCTGCATGTTTATACTAAATCACACTTGAGAGAGACCCTTCCTAGATGCTGCCTCGTCTCTCTTTCCCTCCATCCTATTGAGGCAAGAGGTTGTTGAGTCTGATTTTTCAGAAACTGAGGCTCAGAAATACAAGATGACTCATCGGAAGTTTCATAACTGATAAATGGCTTGAGCTCTGTCTGGGTTCACATACCCTACAGCCCACTGGTGTTTCGATTTGAATGTCTTGTTGACATCACAAACTTAATGTGCAAAACAGAAGCTTTCATCTTTCTTTGTCCCCCTCCACAGTTTTTTCCTCCACAGTTTTTATCACTCCGTAAATCCCACTTTATTAAACAGTTGCTCAACCCATAAGCCTAGGAGCATTCCCTGACGATGCTGTTCTTTCCTTTTACCTCCCACACCGACCTATCACCAACTCCTCTGGATTCTCTCTTTAAAATATATCTCAGATCCATCTTTACGGTGTCCACTCTGGTTGGACACCAGGTCCTCCTACAGTTTTTTTTTTTTAAGCCATTTACCTTTGATCCTCTTTTGTATTCCCACCAGAGTGAGCATTCATAAAATAAATGTCGTCATTGTACTTAGAATCTTTTACTGCCTCGATAACTTACTTCCTAACATGCCCACAAGTCTCTGTGCAACCTGGGCCTGTTTATATCTCTAATGCTCATCTTCCTTTTGCCTGTCCTGTTCTAACCTCTCTGTTGCTAAAACATGTCAAGCTTGTTCCTGCTTTTAAACCTTCTCCCTGCTGTTTTCTCTGATTGAAATATTCTCCCCCTAGCTCTTTGTTACTTAGTTACCTGGATAACTCATGCACAACCTTCAGTTTAAATGCCCCTTCCTCGAGAGCATTTTCCCTAAATGCTCCAATTCAGTACATCCCTCCTGCATTTTAAAATTATATCTTGTTCTTTTCTTTATGGTACTTATTATAATTGCAATTAAATACATTTTTTATGTTCTTTTAGCTCCAAGAAGGCAATGATTGTATCTGTTTTACCTGCAACTATATCCATCCAACTATAGAGTTGGAAAAGGGTTTAGCATAAGTAGGCACTTGATATGCATTTTTTGAAAGAATGAAAACAAACCAAATCCCAGAACCAAAGCTTCTAATTCTGAATTCAGGGACTTTTCCCCAGTGCTACCCTGTCCCTTTGGGGAACCATCTTTATATTTTTACTATTTCTTTTTCAGCTTCACTTTTACAAATTTAAATTTTTATTACCCAAATAAAACATTATTAACTCTTTTATCATTAATAGTCTCAAGTGTTGCATTAAAAATTTGAAAATGACTGTGCCCTGAAGGGCGGTCAAGTCAGTGAAGGGAATTGAGGCTCTTATTCTTAAGGCATTAAATCTTAGTCCATATTAGACATTTTTATCCTCCACATCACCTTGTTACCTAATTCTGTATTTTCCTTTATTGCCTCATTTAAGTCTATACTTTACAAAGACCTACCAGTTGGTCTTTCTACTGGCATCCACACAATTCAATTCTCTTCTTTTCAAATTCCTTTTAATTTGAGGTTAAGAGAACCACCTTTTCCTTTAATCCATGTTGCACCACAAAATTTAGGAAAGAGTAGCTTCCCATATAAAGGAGGCATAAATAGAGGTACCATTTATTAAGGAGAAGCTGTGTAACAAACACAAAGCATACACCACCTCAACCCTCACAGTAATTTTGGAACGGAGGTGTTATTGTTTCCATTTGTAGTAGTTACCTACTGCTGTGTAACAAAACCCCCCAAAATTTAGCAGATTAAAAACAACACACTTTATTTACCTCATGGCTTATGTGTGTCAGATATGTAGGCATGACTTAGTTGGTTCTTCTATTTCAGTGTCTCTCATATGCTGGACTCAAGGTGTTGGCCAACAATGCAGTCATCTCACGGATCATCCAGGGAAGGGTACATCTCCAAGCTTCCAGTAAATTGTGCTTCCACCTCACCTGGACCAGGCTATTAGCAGGCCTCAGATCCTCGCTGGCTATTGGTCATAGATAGAAAGAGAGGGAGAAACGGAGAGAGAGGGGGAGAAAGGAAGAGAATGAATATGGGAGTTACTGTCCATAACTTAATCTTACAAGTGATATATCATGACTTTTGCCATATTCTGTATTCTATTCATTAGAACCAATATACACTAGGTCCAACCAACCCATGAAGGGAGGAGACTACCCAAGGGTGTGAATACCAGAAGTCATCACTGGTGGCTATCTTAGAGACTGCCTACTGCACATTGTACAGAGAGAGAGAAAGAGTGACAGAGATAAGTTAATGGTGAGACTGGGAGTCAAACCCAAGTGTGTTTGATCCAAAACCCACATTCTTTCCACTGCATTTTGAGGCTAGATGATGTTTAACAAATGATTGTTGATGGAGATGATTCTGACATCACAAATTGGTGCTTATAAAATAGAACCAGGTATTTTTCATACCCATAGACTAAACTACTAAACTTGGCTGTTCATTTAACAATGGCCTACCTGTGTTCTGAAGAAATGTCTAGTTAAATCATCAATATAGTAGAAAATCATGAGCAACAATGCAGAGAGTACAACCTAAGAGCAGGGGCGATGACATGTATGAAAGACATCTAATTATTACTGCAGAATTGTAGGAAGGCTGGTATGGCTTCTATCCAGATAAATACTGTTGAGAAGGAGAAAATTTTTCCCTGCCCTTTAGATTCTTAGGCTGGGAAATTGATATAAGATAAACAGGAGAAAAACACTTTTAATTCCATACATGTGGGAGCCCCATAAGAATATGACATCCATAGGCAATCAGGCAATTGAGGTATATATGCTGTCCTAAGCTAAGGAGAAGGAGGTAGAGGTCTGAAACTTCAAAGGGAAGAAAGACAGTTCATAGGAAAATGGCAAGAGCAAATGTTTGGTAAACGAATGTTTGCCATGCCTTGCAGAGACAATGGGACACAGAATTTGATCTCCAGGCCCTGCCAAGATTTCCCCCAGCTTACTACACTTAGCTTACACTCTGTAGTTATCTCTGTTAGTAGTTCTCTTCCTGGACCAGACTCTTCTAAAGTCTTTTAGGCAGTTAAGGGGAAGGTAAAAAACTCTTCCTGAGTCTTTTGGGTCTTGATTGACTTTGGCAAAGTAATCCACATGCCAAAGTGGCACATTTTGGGGAGGCTCATTTTGAACCCCTCCAATGGTAAATTTAGTCAAAGAGTTATTGGCTCAAGTATTCAAGTATCTAATAATTTCACAGAGTCCTGCTTGTTTATAAGTAAGTCTCCGAGGCCTAAGATTATTCCTTTTATTCCTACTTTCTTCTGTTTGATTTTTGAGTCCTGTCCATTGTGCATTTTCTGTACCCCAGTTTGGGAGTAACTAATAAAAGTCACTCTTAACATAATTCATTCTTGCCTTTTAAAAAAAATCTTTGTTAGGGCGCCTGGGTGGCTCAGTGGGTTAAAGCCTCTGCCTTCGGCTCAGGTCATGATCCCAGGGTCCTGGGATCGAGCCCCACATCGGGCTCTCTGCTCCGCGGGGAGCCTGCTTCCTCCTCTCTCTCTGCCTGCCTCTCTGCCTACTTGTGATCTCTGTCAAATAAATAAATAAAATCTTAAAAAAAAAATCTTTGTTAGATTTGCTCGGGTAGACAAAGCGTTGATTTAAAAAACTATTGGATACTGAGTACCAGAAGGAACAGGGAATGACAGGCAGCCTAATCTCCACCCCTTATGTGCCTATCATTTCTGTCTCTCTGACACTATTCCCAGCGGCTCTGGAGGGGGTAAAATGCCAAGCTCTTCTTCCCAGAGGTATTTATGGCTTGAACTCCAGACATGAAAAGACTTTAGATCCTAGGTGTAAAGTTTATTCTTCATATCATAAAGCTAGTCTGGAGCTGCAGATTTATGTCTGGGTATAAGAACGACTTGCTGAAATAAAATAGATGTGGCATTGTTTGATGTCAACTAGATGGTCACTGATTGTCATGTACACCTGGGCATCTTCTTCTTTGGATTCTGGGGATGAGGATCCTAACAGAGCAGCATTTTTTATTTTACAAACTTTCTCCTAACTCTTTTTTTATAATAAAAGTGACAAGAAAAGGGAAGACTTCATTTTTAAAATGAACAATATTCTTGTCTACAAACAAAAATGTTCAGAAAAATATGCTACTTACAATGTGTAGATTCTGAAGTTTTTGAAGCTTCTTTGAATTCATTACAGGTCACAGTATATAAGTCCCTCCCCAAGAAACTTGGAGAACAGTTTGATCGCCATAATAACCCTTCAAAGTTATCCTCTCAATGTCAAACTGCAAAGAAACTGCTCTTATCAGATTCACTGAATGGTTTCTAGATTATAGAAATAGAAGAAAGGGCAAGGATTTCATGCTAATCTTCTATTTAAATCTCATCTGGAAGAGATAGCTTATGTGTAAGTGAAAAGAAAATTAGTGCCTTTTTCTGATAAGTGCCAAGGTACATGAGCCCTTTGTCAGTAGTGAAGACCAGAGAAACAGAGAACCATAGCCAGCTTGATGGCAGATAACCAGCCCTGTGTAATTTGGCTTTCTTTGAATTTTTCTTTCACAAAACTGCTTTTAAAAATCAGCCCAGCAACTCTGCAGCTAAATTGCCAGGGCCTTTCTTTTTGGACAAGAATGATTTCTGATTCATGTGACAGTCATGAATAATAAGGGAACACACTAAGCATCCTTAACTCCCATTAGGGCACTTTATCAAATAGCTTTACAGATCATGATTAGGTTGGGTCAAAGAACATCTTTTCTTTCTCTGCTCGGTGAACATTCAGTGGTATATGAGATACAATTAGCTCATGGGCAGTGGAGCTTGTGTAATTCTCAGCTTTGGCCCTAATATAATTTATATTGCCAAAAATCCAGAACTCCCCTGCTGACCAGAGTTCTTAAAAGACACAAGTCACACTGGAAAAACCGTGATGTCTGATCCACCCTTCTAGAAGGTACACATATATGTCTCTTGTAAACACACACACACACACACACACACACACACACACACACACATCAAATGAGAAATATAGGAATTGCATTAACATAATGTTTACATGCCTCATTGAAACTGCCCTAATGAATTTTAAAACAAGAAGAGAGTTTGGACATACAGCCAAAAAAAATGGTCATGTTTATGAGTACATTATCTAATTAATCCCACAGTATTTAGGTGAGACTCAGTCTGCTAATTAGTGGTGAACCCCGCTTGGACTCAACAGACTTTTTTTTTTCCAGCAGCCTTTTTAGTTATGGGCACAGAAGTGAACTTTGGATGATTTAGGCAGAAAAGAGATTTATTTAGAAGATACTGTTTAGCTCACAACACCTTCAGAAGGGCTGGAGAATCAGGACCAGAAAGGTGTTGGGAGCAGGTGACACTGGGCAGCAGACATCGTCATGTTTCCCAGCCGGGCCTGAGAGGTGGTTTCTGGACTTTATGGGGTATGTGAGGCTGGTGGTACCACTTCCCTTGGAAAACTGTGTTCCATTCTGGCCTCTCTGTGCCACCAACGTGCTAGAACCTCCAGGGTCTCTGCTTGTCAGTGTCATGGTGTCCTCATTTGAAATGTGAGTGGGGAAAGTGAAGTTACCAGGGGCCTGGGGAAGTATCTAGCTTAAGACAAGGGGACATTCCTTGAATACACAAAGGGTTTAGATGATTGGAGTCTGAAACACTGACAACCACTGTACCAGATATCCTGTGTTATAGTTTGCCAGAGCATATTAAAGGCCACTCCACACTCTTATAATAGTTCACTCCACAAAATCTGTAGAGCCCCTAGAGGGTCCTGAGCATAAAACCATGACTTTGGTAACCTCTATCTTTCAGGATTTCACAGGTTATCAAAGCTGTACAGATATAAACTATAATAAATTAATAATAAATAAACTATAATGAAATAAAATAAAATAAAAAGGACGAAACTAGTAACACAGTGTCTTGGTCCCTTTGGGCTGCTATAATGGAATACCACAGACGGGATGGCTTATATAACACTTCTGAAGTCTAGGAAGTTCAAGATCAAGGTGACTACAGATTCAGTGTCTGGTGACGGCCACTTCCAAGTTCATAGACAGCATCTTTTCTTCATCTTGTAGCCTCGCGAGGCAGAAGGGGCCCAGGAGCTCTCTTTCATAAGGGCACTGATCTCATTCATGAATGCTCCATCCTCATAACCTCATCATTCCTCAAAGGCCCCACCCTCTAATGACAATGTCATTGCCTATGTTAGGACTTAACATATGATTTGGGGGTGGGAGCACAAACCCTTGGTTTATAGCATACTGGTATGAGCAAAGGTCTCAAGAAATTTGTCTCTGATCTAGTAAATAAACTATGTTCTTCCTGCTTCCCAGGAAATTAAATAATTCTAGAATAATTTAATGGGTTAAAGTAAATTATTTAGTTATTTGTCGGCTTGGTGGTAGTTTAGAAGTTTTTCAAACAAAAAGAAAACAAAACTAAGAGGGACAGATTATGTTGTATCCTTACTGGAAATAAACTCATTTTTGTCTCCAGTAGAATAAACTTCACTATTTTTTTTCTTCTTGTTCAATGAACATTTAAAAAGCCAGGATACTGACTTCTACTGAATTTAACTTGGTTTAAAAATACTACAAATTTGGACTTCGTCAATTCTCGTTATGAACTTCAATAATAGAGGCTAAAAGCAACTTTTATTTCCTTTTTTTCTGTACAAAATTATATGCATAATAAAGCTTTCATCAGTTGTGGTTTTTGCCCAGACATACTTAAATTAGGAACAATTCAGAAGTAAGATCAGCCATGTTTTTAATACATTGAAAAGAAAAAACATTTTGTTTACTTAAGACAGACCCATGGGAAAATTGTGAAGGGAGGTTTGCTGTCGGTGCCACTGCCCTCCCACCTGCCCTCCCTTATAAAAGCTTTCTCTCCCACCAGGCGCCACTCTGCAGAGCCCTCTGCTGTGGGCTTGACCACCGAGTCTCCGGGGCTTCCTGTCTTATGCAGTATTTGCTGCTGTTGCTACCATTATTTTATTTAACCAATTCCATATTTTCTTTCCTTTTTTAAAAGATTTTATTTATTTATTTGACAGAGAGATCACAAGTAGGCAGAGAGGCAGGCAGAGAGAGAGGGGGAAGCAGGCTCCCCACTGAGCAGGGAGCCCAAAGCAGGGCTCGATCCCTGGACCCTTAGATCATGACCTGAGCGGAAGGCAGAGGCTTAACCCACTGAGCCACCCAGGCACCCCCAATTCCATAATGTTCTCTCCTGAGTTAGGCTTAAAATGGCATTTTGCTGAAATGATAAACATATTAATTTTGTAATAAATACAAAGTGGGGGCCACAGGAGAGCTCCTTAAAGTAATTATGCTCAGTGCTCGCTCTTCTGTTTTCTGATAATAAGAGGTACCATTTCCTGAATGTTTTGACAGCTTGTGAAGCCCTTTACGATTCTTACGCCAGTGTCTATGGAAAAGAATTATCACTGATGCATGAACATTAACAGGACTTCTTTGAAATCCCATAGATGTGGCTGGGTTTTAAATGTACATCAATAGGGGCGCCTGGGTGGCTCAGTGGGTTAAAACCTCTGCCTTCCGCTCAGGTCATGATCCCAGGGTCCTGGGATCCAGCCCTGCATCGGGCTCTCTGCTCACAGCAGGGAGCCTACTTCCTCCTCTCTCTCTGCCTGCCTCTCTGCCTACTTGTGATCTCCGTCTGTCAAATAAATAAATAAAATCTTTAAAAAAATGTACATCAATAGGCTCACAACGTGATGTATTTTCGTTAAGGAATAATTTCACTTCTGAGAACTTGCGTGTTTTCCTCAAAGATAAGATTATTCATAATAAACTCTAAGTCTGTATATTCTTTTTTCTTTCCTTGATTTCTCGGTCTCTCCATTTTTTATTTTTAGTAGATCTCTTTCCATTCACTTGCATCTTCTCTTATTTTATAATTCCTTTCCTTGGTATCTATAATGATGGCATATGATGAGCCAAATTTGAAGTAGCCGTTGGCAGATCGGTTTAGTTTTTATAAATAGGCTGTGCCCTGTATGTCCTGGATACCAAACCAACCAAACAAACAAACAGAAAAAACGAAAAACCCTCAAAACAAAACAAAGCAACACAACACACAACAAAAAAATCCTAGCCTGTGCAGTGAGCTGTAAGGAAAATGATGTGTATTGGCTTCCTAGAGCTGCTTTCACAAATGACTACAAACTGGAGGCTTAAAAAACAAATATTCTCACAGTCTGGGAGGCTAGAGGTTTGAAATCAAGGTGTCAGCAGGACCATTCTCCCTCTGAAGGTTCTAGAGAAGAGTCTTTGCTTGCCTCTTCCCAGCAACTGGTGGTTGCTGGCAGTCCATGGCATTCCTGGGCTTGTAGATCCATCACTGCAGTCTTTGCCTCCATTGTCACATGGCCCTAGGCATGTCCGTTCTGTGTCTCTTCTCTTCCTGTAAGGACACCAGTCATTCTGGATTAAGAGCCCATCCTACTCCAGGAAGACCTCATTTTAAACATAACTAACAATGCCTGCAATCTCTTTTCAAATAATTTCTGAGGTTCAGGAGGTTAGGACTTCACCACGTCTTTTGGTGGGGGTGGGCTGGCAGGGGCGGGGGGTGGAGGGGACCCAGTTTAACCCATAACAGGGTGCTAACAATTTCGTTAACATGAATTTTCCTTCTTATTCCTTAGGGGTTTGAGTTGGTACTGCCATTACTTTTTTAAAAACACACATATGGGGGCGCCTGGGTGGCTCAGTGGGTTGGGGCCTCTGCCTTCAGCTCGGGTCATGATCTCAGGGTCCTGGGATCGAGGCCACATTGGGCTCTCTGCCCCGAGGGGAGCCTGCTTCCCCCTCCCCCTGCCTGCCTCTCTGCCTACTTGCGATCTCCGTCTGTCAAATAAATAAAATCTTTAAAAAAAAATTAAATTGAATTAAAAAAATAAAAACACACATATGAAAAATAGCCATAAAATACAATGATCTCTATGTTGGGGGCAAAAAAAGTGGGTTCTTGAAAAATTATTTCATTAGTATTTACTTATGCCTGGAGCTGGATATTGTGGAGGAAGATACAAAAGAAATAAAACTGCATCAACGTCACCGGGCAACGGGTTAAAATGCAGATTCACAGGATTCACCTGAAGAACCAAAATCTGCATTTTAGCAGGCCCCCCAGGCTGCACTAAAGACCAACTCCCCCCTCCCCCCAGTGCAGTGATTCTTAAACTCTGTTGCATATTAGAATCGCCTGGAGATCTTTGAGACAATCCCAATGCTCAAGATGCACCCTATGCAAATCAAATAGAAATTTCTCAGAGTAGGATCTAGGTAACAGCATTAAAAACCCAAACAAGCCCATGGGATTCCAATGTACAGCCATCACATTGCTTCTCAAACTTTCACGCACATACAGATCACCTGGGCCTCTTGCTAAAATGCAGATTCTGATTCCTCAGGTCTGGGGTACAGGCCTGAGAATCTGCACTTCCAGCCAGTTCCTAGATGATGCTGGTGCGATTTTAGGTCTCTCGTTTCCCGAACAGTGCTTAGCTCCAGGTACAAGTATATGCTAATTAAATAAATTAAGTAGTTTTTAAAGGCAAAATTGTCTAATTACAGAATTAGTAAATATTTCAGATATGAAGGAAGAAATAGTCTCTGGCAGTGTTTAATTTGTAAGTACTTCAAAGAGCTTTTTTTTTTTTTTTTTTTTGCTTCAAACTTGAAGAAGGCAAAAACACTTCAAACAAGATGTCTTTTGTTTTCTCAGGATTCTCTATGAGAAAATAGACTCAATAAAAGATAACAGCCTGGGTTGTTTTCCTGTTCCTCTTACACAGTTGCTTCAAGTTTCTTTATTAGGTTCCCTGGGTACAGCACTCGGGGATCGTTCCCAGAGCGTATTAAGTTCCTGTGGAGTGATTATTTCATTACAACCCATGTACACAGACCAATGGTTTGATAAACAACAGATCACCTCAGACTATTAAGGTTCATGGCACTAATGCGCTGTTTTCTGTTTCATTGGAAATACATTGCAGGTTTGTGTGAGAGATGCTGTTTGGGATAAGAGCTATAGGATTTCTCAGTCTCTGAGCAAAGTTTAAAACGTTTGAGTTGATTAAAAGCAATACTTCTTCAAAACAAAGCCCATTGCAGACAGTCACAGACTTTGGTGGGGTATATTTGTTTTTAGACATTCTAGAAGTGAGAGCAGAAAACTATAAAACTCTCAGTGGCTGTGATTCATTCTTCCCTCACTCTCACTGCTCCAAAACTTCATGTCTCTTCCTGTTTCTTCCCCCGCCCCCCATCTTATTCTTTCCTAATTTTTAATTTTTTAAATCTTATTTATTTAGTTGTCAGAGAGAGAGAGTGAGAGCACAAGCAGGGGGAGGGGCAGGCAGAGGGAGAAGCAGGTTCCCGGCTGAGCAAGGAACCTGATGTAGGACTCGATCCCAGGACCCTGGGATCATGACCTGAGCTGAAGGCAGATGCTTAACCAACTGAGCCACCCAGGTGCCCCTTTCCCCTCGTTTTAAAGGTACTTCTGCTTTAAGTCTGCCTTAAATCGACGACTGTGTGATTCATATAGATTTATAAGCGATCCGAACTTGATCTAATAATAATCTGCTCAGCCATATACAGCCCATACTTTGTATTCTGTTAGTTCCGCGCCCCCCCCCCCATTTCTCCCTCCATCCCTCAAGGCATTCCTCCAAATTATTCTGTTTGTCTAGGTACTGACATCTGGTATTCTATCTGTTCTAAGTTCTAAGCACAGAGCTTAAGTACATTGTGATGAATAAAACACACCATTCCCTGAGACCTTTCTGAGTTTCCCATTTTTACTGAACTCCACATGTACTTTTAGTGAGTACAATGTCATTTAGGATTAAATTGCTCTTTAATTTTTTTCCTGTGAGTTATTTTTGAATTGCTAAGTAGATCAAAGTCTTGTTGAAGATTTTGCACTGATGATATTCATGCAGAAAATGCATCCATGGACTGCTGAAGAGGCTCTGGAAAATGACAGGGGGTACCTGTTCTAACTTTTAGGGTTATAGAAGGTTCATTGGAGAAGACAACATCTAAGGGAGTAGGATGAGTGGGAGGTAGTCAGGTGAAGAATGGAATAGGGAGAGCATGGCAGAGTGCCAAGTCCTATTTCATGTTCAAGAAGAGGTATCTGCAAAGAGAAGAGAAAGTATGGCATGTCCCAAAAAGTTGCATGGATAGTTCGGGATCACCAAATATTAACCGCAAGAGGGTAGATGTGAAAAAGGAGGCAAATGTAAGAAGCATGCAGGGGACAATACGAACAGAACTTGTATGTCAAATTGTGCTATAAGCACAAAATTCTACAAAGTAAAAATAAGAGTCTGCTGGTTTTTCCAACAACTTTACACAGCCAACAAAATGCCATGAGATAATAAAGAAGATGTGGTGTGTGTATATATATAATAGGATACTATGCAGCCATCAAAAGAAATGAAATCTTGCCATTTGCAATGACGTGGATGGAGCTAGAGGGTGTTATGCTGAGCGAAATAAATCAATCAGAGAAAGACAATGATCTTATGATCTTTCTGGTATGAGGAATTTGAGAGGCGGGGCGGGGTTGTTGGGGGTAGGAAGGGAAAAATGAAACAAGATGGGATCCAGAGGAAGACAAACCATAAGAGACTCTTTTTTTTTTTTTTTAAGATTTTTTTTTTTTTTATTTGACAGACAGAGATCACAAGTAGGCAGAGAGGCAGACAGAGAGAGGAGGAAGCAGGCTCTCTGCTGAGCAGAGAGCCCGATGCGGGGCTTGATCCCAGGACCCTGGGATCATGACCTGAGCCGTAGGCAGAGGCTTTAACCAACTGAGCCACCCAGGTGCCCCCATAAGAGACTCTTAATCTCACAAACAAACTGAGGGTTGCTGGGGGTGGGGGCGTATAGAGAGGATGGTTGGGTTATGGACATTGGGGATGGTATGCGCTATGGTGAGTGCTGTGAAATGTGTAAGCCTGACGATTCACAGACCTGTATCCCTGGGACAAATAATGCATTATATGGTAATAACAATAATTTTTTATAAAAATGCCATGAGATAGACCAAAGACCAGGGAGAGTTAGGGTGGTCTTGATAGCAGAGATTGAACTGTGGGCTGACTTAGGTAGCCAGAGGGGAGAGTGACAGCACTTCTGGCCAGGAAGGCAGCCTGAACAAAGGCCAGGAGTTTGTAGTCATATAGGCCTGCCTGGTACATGGATTTCTGCTCAAAGGTAAATGACATGCAGATCTGCCTTGTGATACACTGTCATGGCTGAAGCAGGGACACCACACCAGTGACTGCCCATTTAACTACCCATTTCATAGAAGACAGAATTCTTCATTGTGTTTGGATGTCCGTTTTCTTCAGTCACTGAATACCTTCTCTTCGCCTCTTCATTATTTTTGTTAATGATCACCTAGTGCTGACATCGTTCATATCCAAGCCCGCAGCCACGTAGACCAAACATATTTTACTGAGAACAGCGCATTATCGACTGAAATAACAATGATCTTTATCTATGTCATCATCTCTTTGGGTCTCAAAAATATTATCATCATGAGCATTATTCTTACTCCTATGCTTTCTTTTAGATATTATTTTTAAAGTTCTCTTTATATTCAAAGCTCTGTGGTGAGTGCTTTGTAAGTTGTAAGAGACACAGAGCATTTCTACATGTCTAGCATCCCTTCCTTCTTCAGAAATAACCTCTCTTTTCATGTGTGTGTGTGTGTGTGTTTGGGGGGGACCAGCCCTTCTTCACTTTAACTCCATGCAGTCCATTCTATGCATCCACACCACTGCCCTTCTTTCCCCACAGGATTTGCACTGGTGGTAGCCATGGCCTGGATGAATCCACTGGTGGGCACAAATCCTAAAATGGACTGAGCCGTGCCAGGGCCTATTAGATTCTTGTTGGAGTGTTTGGAAACAATGTGTTCTCCTTTTGGTGGGCTCCTTGGGTGTGAGAGCCATTGCAATCTAAGGCTGACCAGACCAAGTGGCTCCCATGAGAAGAAGACCTACACCTAACAGTGAAGTCAACACGTAAGAAAGCAGAACCAAGAGAAGGAGACAGAGCAATAGCATCCTCAAGACATTTAAAATCTGAAGCCGGCCGGCTCAAGAAATTCCTGTTGACTTAGGCTTTTGTTCCTGGTCACAGATTTTTTTTTTTTTTTTAACTAAAAGCTCCTGTGTTTAACCACCAATACTTCCAAGGATGTGTCCTGGTGAAACGATGTGAGTAATTTAAAGTAGAATCACTCTCCACCTGCCCCCTGCTTCCACCAGAATTCTGCCAGGGCTCACAGGGGTGATCTGGGTTTTGAGGCACTCTGGATCCAAACCCCAAACAACACAGCATCCTCCCTCTTTCCATTTGAAACTGGTGAGTAAACCCTTCCCACCACTAGGTGGGAAGCCTGCTCTTAGCAAAAACAGTTTTGCTCAATTCTATTCAGGACTGAAATTGATGAAATGGCCCCCTCCGGTGGTGAGAACAACCGCTATGTTCTTGAAGAAGCTTCCTTAGGTGGGAGACCTGAGATGAACCTAGTGGACTGAGACTCCACAGTCTCCTAACACTTACTGTGTTGATAATTGTACAGCTAGAAGGCAGTGACAATGGTGGGACTCAGGGCACCATTCAAGAAATCTCCAGTTTGACTGACTTCTAAGTACAAGGACGGAGTTCCTTATATCCTGGGAGCGTTCCTTCACAAGGGGAAGCTCGTGAAGTAAGGTTTTCAGGAGTATACATGAAGCAAAACAACCCTAACACAGTAGTCTAGCTAACCTCTGGTCATTCTCTGTCCTGCAGAAGAGCAAGATTCAAATGGACATAGTATATCAGAAGAACAAAAAAATGTAGGCTCCTTGAAGTCCCTACGCATTTGGCCTAAATTCTTCCTGGCTTGTTTTTCAATCAGCTGATGTGAATGGCAAGTTATAAATAATCAGGCAACCAGCGTGCCTTTCACTACACAGAGATGACCTTTATGTTCCTTGTACATCTATTCTAGTGGTCTCTAGGGAAGCTACCTGGAATTAGAAGAGAGTTTACCATGGATGTTAAAAATAACTCTCCTTCTTTTCCCTCTTAAATGTGATGGCACTTAGTGATGCTACAGTTCTTGAGAAAATTTTTAAAAAATATTTACAGAAATAATAACTTTTCATTTTGTTGTCAGATTGGCAGGGCCCAACTCCTATAAAATTACTTGTTTAGTTTGAAAAAGTGACTTTGTAGATGTCACTGCAGTGTGAGTTCTTGATTTTTTAATCTCCCTCTGGTTCTAAAACTACGACAATTTTCTGCAACTGTTTATGGGAGAGATACAACTCACACCAAATAGGTACCATTCATCCTTCTCTTTTGGAAATGGTCCTCTGGCTTTGAGGTATCTGATTTTCGGGATATTTCTGTCTGCCCCCAGCTGGTCCTTCATCTTCAGCAAGTAGCTTAAACATGGCCCACCCCAGTGCCCTGTCCTGGGCTCTCTCCTCAACACACACCTCCTCCTGGGTGATTACATTCAGCCTCATGGCTCTACTTAACCATTCATACTGAGTCCTAACTTCCAGATCCATCCATAAAGCTGACTTCCAAACTCTACCTGAAGACTCTACCACGGAGACTCTAATGTAGTAAAACTGAAATTAGTGTATTTCCTCCTACAACCTAGTTCCAGTTCATTTCATGTTATCAAAACCTGGGAAACATACTGGAATCTTTCCTCTCCCCCTCCTCCCTCAACCAACTCATCACTGTACGCTCTGTTACCTGCTCCTCCGATGTGTCCGGTATTTGTCCCCTTCTTACCATCCGAACTGACGTTGCCCTTATTCAGGCACTTGTCATTCTTACTTGAACTACTCCAAGAAGTTCTGCTCTGAACTCAACCTTCGTGTTGTAGCCAGAGTGACTTTCCCAAAACACAAATCAAATCATGTTCCTCTCCTCTTAACACCTTCACTGACCTTCCGCTTCATACACGTACATTTAAATTCCGTAGTGCATTATACAAGACCCTTCACCTCTGGCTAATGACCACCTCTCTGGATCAGTGGTCCATCGCCACAACAACGCTGTGTAACAATCGGCCATGAAATCTCAGAGACATACTTAGGAAACATTTATTGCTCTCTTGTCCGGAGTGGTCTGCTGGGTCAGTTTCTTTATCTTGGCTGCCCTTGGCTTGGTCTAGGGCGTACTTCACTGGAATAACTGGGGCAGTTTGGCTATGCTCCCTGTGTCCCTTGTCCTCCAGCCGGCTAGCCTGGACATGATTTATGGAGATGACCGAGGTGCAAGAGAGAGCACAAGCAGAAACATGCAAGGTTTCTTGAGGCCTAAGTTTAGATTTGGCACACTGTCATGTCTGCTGAATTTTATTTGGCAGTGAATGTTATAAGACTGGCCCAGATTCAGAGTTCAGAAAACAGATTCTGCATATTTAATGGAAAGAACTGAGGATGGGGGTGGGGAACCGGAGCCTTCGTTGTACTCCTCATCTTTGTCTTCGCTATTCTATGCCTCTAATCTGGCTGTACAGAATGGACAGGAATCTCCTGAAAATGTCCAGCTCTTTGTACCTCTGTTTTATTTAGCTCCTGCTATACCATTTCCCGAGATCCCCCTCCTCCAGCCCCCAGGACTGGCCCAAGGACACACCAGCTTTCGTGTCTTGATCTGGCTCTTTCCTGATCTCCCTCTGCCTCCTTTGTGAACTCTGTCCAGCCCTTACTAAGGTCTGCATAAGACCTCAAGTATTATTTTGTTCTTAATTTTTTATATGCTTGTTTCTCCCTAGTGACTGCAAATCTATTCAAAGCAGAGACCTTTCTTAATTACTTTTTTTTACCTTCACGTATTAGAATAGTTCTTGTCAAATATTAAACACTTTATAACTCTTGTTTGATTAGAAATCTGGAGGTGTAGCAAGTATGTGAGTTACAGGGCGCCTGGGTGGCTCAGTTAGTTAAGCATCCAACTCTTGATTTTGGCTCAGGTCAGGATCGCAGGGTCATGAGAAAGAGCCCCGATTCGGGCTCCACGCTGGGCATGAAGCCTGCTTAAGTTTCTCTCTCTGACTCTTTGCCCCTTCCTCCTGTGTGTGTGCACTCTCTCTCTCAAAAAAAATCTATATCTATATATATTAGTTACAAAATCTATCCACTTGTGTTTGGATCCACTGAATTGCTAAAAAGAAGCAGCTCATGAAGATGATTGGTTTGGGAAACAACTTTTGGGTAAACATTTAAGAGAAAACTTTTTTGGGGAGTAGTATATTTTTTAAGCAGAGGTGAAAATGAGAGGGCCGAGACATTTCCAGCCCCTCTTCTCTAAAAATTCACCCCAAATAAGGAAAATAAGAAAGAAAAGCATCCATACCATTTTGATGAGATGAGGTGATCTTTATGACCCCATAGACAGACAGTGGTTGGAGCAATGACAAATGACTCATCACAGAGGAGGAAGGTGAGCCTAAGTGTCTGGAGAATGTGTGGGTGAGTACACAAAAGTCGTTACAGGAATTACAGGCTCTAACATGGCATAGAAGGAAAAGGCTGGAAGATGAAAACGAGATTGTTAGAAAGTCTGGACGAGGAATATTAAGGACTCCCGGCTTCCTGTTCTAACCCATCACAGTCAGATAACTACGTATCTCCCACTCCCTCAGGAGAGCTTTGTTGTCTGGAGAAAAGCCAGAGAAGTTTAGGACTTGGGACCCCAGAAGAAGGGTGGAATGACAAACTGAAAACAGGGGAGTGTTGAACATCTGCATGCGGGATGATGAGCCTCAACCCCTGTCCCCCTCAACGTACAGCTCCAGAACGCCAGTCGGGCTCATTTTTCTTTAGACAGGCTGAGCATCCTTCACTGGAAAACCTAAACTTCCCCGGAAAAAAAACATCTCCAGATACAGACATTTGGGCCTCTGACACACAATTGATCGAGTCTCCTACAACTCTCCCACACTCTGCACCTCTCCGAGCCCCACTCATGTGCACAGAGCTTCCAGCAAGGTGAAGCTAGGGAAAGCCCCAAGTGGAAAACCTGAGGAAGCCCTTCTATTCATTCACAATGAGCACAGTCCTGACATTGCATGTATGCAATTCTGAGCATCTGTGCGCCCCCTTGCATTTTGTGTCCCAGGCAATTTGCTCACCTTACTAACTCCTGGCTCTGGTTTCCAGTCAGCTTTATAATGCCTCGGTATTATATATACATGGACAACCAAGGATTGCCAGATATTTAAAGAAAGCTTCTGATATCCAAGAGAGACTCCATGACAAACAAAGGGGAAAAAAAAACCCTCAGGAAATGAAGATAAGGTGAGGAGTATTAAAAAAATCTTCCCAGGAACTATAATTTTAACATCCTTGGAGAGAGAAGAAATGTCACATCTATTTAAAAGAAAAAGTGAGGGATGCCTGGGTGGCTCAGTTGGTTAAGCAGCTGCCTTCGGCTCAGGTCATGATCCCAGCGTCCTGGGATCGAGTCCCGCATCAGGCTCCTTGCTCGGCGGGGAGCCTGCTTCTCCCTCTGCCTCTGCCTGCCACTCTGTCTGCCTGTGCTCACTCTCTCTCCCTCTCTTTAACAAATAAATAAATAAAATCTTAAAAAAAAAAAAGCATTTAAAAAAAATAAAAGAAAAAGTGAGTGGCACAATGAAAAAAGAATGAAGAAAATATAAACGCAATCTTGGAAATTAAAAATATGATAACAAAATAAAAATTACTGGAAAAGCAGGAAGATAAAATTGAAGCCTATCCCAAAAGGAGAGCAAAAAGACAGCAAGAAAAAAAAGGGACCATTGGGAAGAAATGATAAGAAAATCAGAGTCAACACAGAATATTCGATATCTTATCAATAAGGCTTCCAAGTAAGGAAAGGAAATGATCAAAAGTATAAGAAAATGTAGATGCCCAGGGTTCACCACTGGAGAGTTCTGATTCAGAAGGTCAGTAGGTTGAATTAATGGATTAATTTTATATCTTTCCTCCAGCGTCTTTAAAGGACACAGTATGACACACAGACACAGCAGGATTCCAGAACCAATGAACTGATAGTTGATTTGAAATGTAGAGGTTGGTTGTGGGAAGACGGTGTAAGGACGGAGATAGCTATGTTTTACGGTGTAAGGACGGAGATAGCTATGTTTTAAACTTGTTTTGGAAGTGGAAAACAGCTACACATCAGTGTTCAGTGATTACAGGAAGTGGAGACAATGTAGCTGCTCAGTGAGTCCCTTAAATATTGACATGACTGATTCTAGTGTGGCTTGTTTAGTAGGAAGTGGGAGAGAAAGCAAAAATAGACCAAAGCAAACATTTGCTCAAGATAAATGAAGAGAAGTACATCCTCTCCGTGCTCCTCCTCCCCTATGAAAACACGGCCAATAAGCTCCTGACAAGTTTGTTGGCCTCACATTTCTATTGTTATGGCCATGGTTGTGACTTAGCACATTCTAACGACTTTTATTTGTGCTTCTCTGTCTGTCTAAATGCTAGGTAAATATTTTATGCTTATATTGTCACAGCTCTTGAGGGATGAAGGTTAATGCTCTCCTTCATCAGAGACTGGAAAGAAGTATTCAGCAGTACAGTCTCATGAAGATTATTTTCAAAACACAGTCTCAAGTGAGGGTTTCCATTCTAAAGGTTATGGAACTATATAGAGATTACCACAAAGTTCGTGGGAGAAATTGAGGCAGCTGTTTAGGTAATTAAAAGAGACGTCATTTTCCTGAAGTTTTAGATAATTGAGGCAAAGTCAGTCAGGTCTGAGGTAGCTGGATGACTGCCTTACTTCTCTACTGTGCCTTTTAATGTGTAATGTGGGCAGCTGGGGAGTTTAAAATCTCTGTGGAGAAATCTCAAAACAGAGGGATGGAGAGTAGATAAAAGAAGTTTCATTTATCTTCCTTTTAATAAGTGAGGAAAATGTGCCATAACAACGGTTCACTCAAGCTATATGGAATGTTAGGTAGAAGATTTTTCTCTGTCAAGTAACGTAATTCATGATATCCCATCTCTCCTGACTGAGAAAACATTTCTAGAGACATGTTAGGTAGAATTGTTGCAAGCACGTTGAGAAAGGTCTACTCTTATTGAATTTGTGTATTTGTCACTGTACTGAATAGATGTATTTAGAATTAGATTGAATTTTTTAAAAAGATCAAAATTACAGGCATTCACTGAGTGAAATGACAAAAATTCATGTTCTCTACTTGACTTTCTATTTCATTTTTAGTTAGACTACACTTTCCTTTGACATTATGTACCTAAAAATGAACACTGTATTGTGCTGTTGTTACTACTTCTATTGAATTACACCGTGGGAAGCAGAAATAGTCTGTTAACAAATACATTCAGTCATAAATTTGGAGAATATATTGGAAGTAGTGTCCTAATATGAAATCATGAAACTTAAGCAAACTTTCAAGCAAAGAATAGTTGCAAATAAAACAAAATATTATAGTCGACCCTTGAACAACAGGGGGTTAAGGGCACACTGTCGACCCCATACAGTCAAAAATCTGTGTATAACTTGTATATAAATCCCCAAAACTTCACTACTGATGGCCTACTGTTGACCCGAAGCCTTACGCATAACAGAAGCAGCTGGTCAACACATATTTTGCATGTTGTATGTATTACATGCTACATTCTTATAATAAAGTAAGCTAGAGGATAGACAATGTTATTAAGAACATCTTAAGGAAGAAAAAATACATTTACAGTATCGTACTGTGTTTCTCAAAATAAATCCACATGTAAATGGACCTGCACAGTTCAAACAGGTGTTGTCCAGGGCTAACAGTAATTGCCCATGTCATAATGTCCAACTCTGGGTCATCTGGAAACTTGCCGTAGGTTTATTCAGCCACATCCTACCACAGCTATTCCAATGTGAAAGAATTTGCTATGCTTTTCCAAAGATTCTCCTCATGTTTATTAACAATGACAGATGTGTGAGTCAAGCCTGGACTAATAATATGCCAATTACAGAAGGAGACCATCAGTGAATCCAGCAAGAACTCTGCTACCCAAGTGTATTTGACTGCTAATTTTATTCTTTTTAGAGCCCATTTAAAATTTTTTAAAATGTGTGGTGAATACTGATTAGCTTTGGCAAATCATAAGCTGCCATCCCTTTCTAAATACGTTTTATATGATACTTTTAGGCAATAAAATGGAGCAAAGCAAAAAGGAATAATTCTTCGGACTAACCAGAGACTAGTATATATATTCACCGGATCTTTTTGGAAACCATCAAAGATAGGATAACAGAGACTAGTAGATAGATAGATATAGATATAGATATAATATAGATAACCTATATATAGATATAGATAACCAGAGACTAGTGTGTGTGTGTGTATATTTTATTCACTGGATCTTTTTGGAGATCATCAAAGATAGGATAACATTTCTCCCTAATCCTTAAATTCTTTCTCTAGGCTATCTGGCACAAAAAGTAAAATAAAAAGAAAAATAAATGATTTTTTATTCTGGGTAAATTTTAACAATTGTGCTTTTTTTTGTTTAAAGGTCTATGTTCTTCCTACCATCGCTTCCTACCATCTACCGTACCTTGCCTTTTCCTTCTGCTTTACTGTTGTCCAAAATTGCAATGAAAAAAAACCCCATCTCCATGAAAAATATCATCTCATGTATTGGAAGCCATGTGGCAGAAGCAGAGAGGGACTGGGGTTTATTAACATATTAACAAATATATTTGTTGTATTTGTTATATATCTGTCTATATATTGTTAGGCACTTGAAAAACATTGTCTGATTTAATCTTCAAAACCAACCTGTGAAGTAACAATTAATTCCTCCATTTTACAAATGAAAAAAAGAGACTCAAAGAGTTTACATAAATGTACCCGAGATACATAGCAATTAAGCAACAGAGCTGTCACGGGGAGGTCAGACGGTGTGATTCCAAAGTCCATGTTCTTTCTATCTTGTCACCTAGACCTCGGGCTCGTGAGGAAATAATACCTACCCTAGTGCATGGGAGCGGTGCGGCACAAGGACGCCCCTCTGAATTCTTGGTGACCATCTGCAGTGACAGTTTGCACCAGAGTGTACTTCCGCACCCTGCTTTCTTTATTGAGAAGCTCTTGCCTGGAAAACAAATGTCAGCGGCACTGAGAAGAGCGTGCTTAGCGAGGTAATTGATTTCCTTTCTGGAACAAGCCCCTTATCACAGACTCATTACAATAGTCTGGGGAATGGCTGGGGTCCTCGGACCACACTTGGAGCAGCAATGGACCCAGAGAAGAGGCATGACTGCAGTGAACTAGTGGGGTCACCGTTAGCCACCGAACGGTGCTGAGCCTCTTTGGAACTAGAATCAGTTCCATTGTACCCCTGCCTCATTTGGGGCATCGTTATCCACTGCAGAAATCAAAGTGTCTAAGGACGCTCAGTATTTCCCACATAAGATGAGGGGAATGGTTCTGAAAAACAGGCAGAATGCTGGCTTCAATCCTGGCACTTTCTGGAGCTCTGGTATGAAAAAAAGAAAAGAAAAAAAAAAAGCAGGGTGTATGTTAGAAATGTGAGAGCTTTGGTCATTAGGATGGGCTGCGGCAGGAATGCCATAATGAGGTTAATAGCCCCAGCCTGAAACCCAGACCACACCAGATTGAAGGATAAAAGGCTCTACCTTAAGGGCTGTTGTGAATACTGTCCAGGGCTTAGCACAGCCTGGCAGCGGGGCTCAGTAGATGGTACCTCTATATTAGGATCAGCTTTACAAGGAAGCAGATCCGTATGTGAAGGCGCTGGATGTTACCTGGTAGAGCATCTAGTCACAGTACATGAAATACCATCTTAAATTATAATTTCTTCCCATCTTAAAGCCTTTACAATCTCCCAAATTTGCCTCTCTTAAAATGCAAACGCTCCAGATATCTTTTTATCTTTGGCTAGTGTACAGAAAGGTCAGTTTCACTTTTTACCGTGTCATTTGCAAGTTTTCAAAGTAATCACTTCTTTCATAATTATAAGAGAAGTATCTACATTTCTGAAAAGGACACATCTGAGCTCAGCTCATTAGGAATTAGCTTATGTCACAGTGTTTCCCAAATTATGTTTCACTTTATCACAGTGTCTGTGACATATGCTGTGTTTAAAAAAAGAAAAGAAATCATATCAAATAAGGCTGGGATATATACATCCCAAGATTTGTGAAGCACATCGACATATTAAGGACCTGAAACAAGCTTACAGAAAGAAACCTTTGTTTATTACCAAATTTCCCAAACGAGTTTGATGAGAGAGCACTTTTGTTAGGCATCACCTAGTCATAGCGTGATTTAAGATCATCCACTGCCTTAAGAGAGAGATTATTTTCCAAACCTAATGGTTAACTGAGAAATCCAGACTCTGTTGGGACAGCACATAGATTAGGCATTTGGAACAAGGGGAATATGAAGAGAGGACCTTAAAAGGGGAGGCACGGGGATGATAGTGAACTCTCTCCTGCCTGGAAAGAGCAGATAAGAGAGACTCATGACCTTCTACCCGTTTCCAGTTTATTCATATACTAGCCACTGACCTGTTGTTTGCCACTACATCACCTAACCTTGCTAGACCTCAGTTTTTCCCTCTATCAAATGGGGAGTGGGCAACGCAAGATACTTTTTAGGGTCTCATCTAGATCAGTTATCCTAGTCTTCAGTTTAATTTTGTTTTGGAAAAGAGTGCATGCATGATAACTTCTACATTGTGTTTTTTTTACATAAATTTTTACATAATTTTTACAGTGGTGTTATAAATTTGTTTTGCCTGTTTAAAGGTTTTAATTTTCTTTCAAGGATTCTAGGCTGTTCCAAAGGTCCATAAAAATGCTTGATGTAAAGCATTTTAGTAATCTTTTTAGTTTAAAGATTGTTACTTGTGGGGTGCCTGGGTGGCTCAGTGGGTTAAGCCTCTGCCTTCGGCTCAGGTCGTGATTCCAGGGTCCTGGAATTGAGCCCCACATCGGGCTCTCTGCTCGGCGGTGAGCCTGCTCCCCCCACCCCACCGCGCCTGCCTCTCTGCCTATTTGTGATCTCTGTCAAATAAATAAATAAAATCTTAAAAAAAAAACAACAAAGATTGTTACTTGTTCTAGCTCAAAGTCTCTATCTAGATTGTGACCTTATAAATAAAAGTTGAATTAATATTGAGATTTTTTTTTTTTTTTACATAATGGGAGTTATTTTAGTGGCTAGATCAACTCATGATTTCATTGCCTTGCCTTTTATGTCTATTCAGCTCACTGACAAAGTGAATGAATCTTTAAACAATGGGGGAACTAGAAGATGCCTCATGCTCAGTGGCTAATGGGAATAACTCCATAAACCAGCAATTGTATTTCACTAATGTGTTCACTGTTGACTCAGGTTATCATGGTCTTAGGGTGGGATTAATGTATTTTTCGCAAAACCAGGCCTGCATGTCAGGTGGTCGACTTTTGTGATGAGATGAGCTGGAGAGGATTCAGAAGCTTTATGGACTTAATAGCCGTAAAGTGAGTTGGCTGACAAAGGTAGAGAATAAAAAGAGAGATCCAGAGGGCATTACTAGCCTCTGAATAATAGGTATGCATATCCCTGGATTTTTAGAAGTAGCAGGTGGTCATGAGTCACTGTTTTCAAACTTGTTCACTTTTCTGTTACATAAGGGAGGTATTTTGGCAAAATACATGGTTAGATTGCAAAATAATTCTTCGCCCATTATAGCAATTCCAATGATATTGCTTTCTTTGGACATGAAGTGTTAATCAATATTGCCTGTAGCAATATTTAATACTGATACAACAACAATTATTTTTGCTCTCAACAACTTGGGTTTTTCCCTCCTTTTAATTCCTAGGGGAGAAAAACACTTCCTGTCAAATCAAAGTGATTTTTTTAAAAATTCTTATGACAGTGTGATTATATAGAACATGAAGTCTCTTCTTTTACCAAGTAGGGAGTACTTTGAACTTGTTTGATAATGACATGTCAGTGGTTATTTTTGATGAACTTCTTAAGAATACTAAATAGATTTGAATTAAAATTTTTTACTAATTTCCATTTAATATTCATTCTATAGAACTGCAATCAGCCTGGAGAAATAAAGTCTTTTCACTCTAACAATCCTTCAGCTTTCTAATTTAATTGATGTATATCTGCTATTTTCAAATCTCTAAAGGAATGACCATACCTGACTTTGGACAAAGGTTTTGGGATTTGATACCGTGATGGTAGAGTTTAGAAAAGGTGATGGTTCTTATTCAGTGTTAACAGCTGTAGAACTCACAGAGAATTCATTTCCTTATGATTTTCTAATAAATACTGCTTAATTTAGCACAATTGTCATTTTCCAAATGTACCTCTTTTCTTGTTAGGTGTTAAATTGTATTTGGACTTTTATGGCTTAATAAGACAAGGATTTCAAGTGGCAAGGAGGTAAGTGATGAACACACTTTTTTTAGTTCAATGAAAATAAAGGAGTTTAAAAAATGAAAATCAAACTAGCTAAGATGAAATAAGGTCTGAGGAAGTTCTAAGGTCTAAGACACAAAGGAAATCTCCATCTTTCAAAAAATTCCAAAGGCTCGCTTTTATGCTAAGCTTTTTTTAAGAATAAAGTCCAAATGCAATGCAAAAAACTGAAAAAAAGGAACCCGTTTGGAAATGTTTAAGGAGATACGTGGAGACATAGCCTTCAATCTTCAGAGTAGTTTGGAATTTTAATAGGAAACATGTATTCCTAAACGTGAAGTTTGGGAAGGGAGCATGTGCAGTGGACTAGAATTTTCTGTAGCAGAGCCTTGGACTGCGGAGTAGAAGACCTCTATTGTACCATTTCTCCACCCATGAGTTTTGCCATCACAAATCACGTCATGTGAGTGGCCTTAGCTTCCCTCATCTGCAAAGTGACAGGAATGTAGTGATTATTTCATTGATCTTTCAGGCCATTTCCACCGTATTATTTTAAAAACTTTATGATTTTTATGGCCAGTGTTTCTTTAGACATTATGTTTCTGATCATAGCTCATTTGAGAGCCAATATTTTTACACATACTATATGGTATCCTTTCAGTGGTCTGAGGAAATACATAAAGGGTTACCGCAGCTTTAGGAAGGCTCATTTTTAATATCCTCAAAAATTGAAGAATTGAACTTCACTAGACACAGTCTAGGCCTTTCTACCATTTAGCCATTCAGACAGTTTTGTCAGGAAAGCCTTTCTGTGAGGGGTTCAGGCAACAGGGTTAAAATCCTTAGAGCATAACAGAGCTGAAAAGGGGTGCGGGACCTTCAAACCACTGCCCTCCATCCCGGCAAACACCTTACCCTTCCAGAAATTCTCACGACCTGTTTCATAGAGACAGGCCTTGATCTCATCATCATTCCAGGAAAAAACAACCCCCAAACGTGCGTGTCTGAAACAAGTGTGCGACTTCACCACGACTCCCGAGATGGTGCTTACGTTAGGGAAGCCCGAGTGTGAAGGACAAAGAGGATTTCCTTTTATTTGGCAGCACAAAATCAGTTTATAGAGTAAATCCATTGATGAGGAAGAGAAAACAAGCCTCCCTGACCCTGACTGAACTTCCTCCTGCTAGTCCCCGCAGGGGTGAGCAGAATCTGGCTGACCGATTCCCAGCACACCGCCAAGGACGCCGAGCGGGCGGCTCCAGGGGCGCAGGGGCCGCGGCTCCGGCTGGGGCTCCGGGAAGAGCCACGTGCGCGCACCGGCGCTGGCAAGGCAGTGAGTGGGAAGACAATACGTGCGGCAAAGCATCCAGGGGCCTTGCGGTCCCCGTAGGCCTCTTCCTCTATTACATAACATCCTAACCAGGCTCCAACAAGAACCCAAATAGCAATTTTTTTTTTATTTTTATTTTTTTTTTAGCTGTGCTCTATAAGCCCCTTGGGCGCTGTGTCTACGGGTAAAACGACTTGGGGTTTCATGAATTTTGGGTTCGTGAATTTTTTTGCCATGCCCCCCCATCCAGACTGAAGGGTTCCGTAGCCAAGCGAAAATCACCAAGAGTAATTGTTTCTGCCTCGAGTCTTTTGCTATCACTTCCCCCAAAGTATCCGACTTGATGGCTCGGCTTCATCCCCTTTCTGTTTTTTTGGTTTCTAAGATTCAAAAAGCCCTTTTATGTTCAGGGAGAGTCAGGAGGAACAGGAAGGAGGATAAGGTAGTAGAAAGAAGGAAAGGAACTAGATTACCTCTAAACTGGGCAGCTGTGGCAGAGGTTTAGAAGAAGGGTTGGTTTAAGAAACTACTCTTCACGGATCAGACTAGTCAAATAAATTTTAAAAGCAGAACAGTCCTATTAAGTTACTCTACAAATATTTATTGACTGCTGCGTGCTTGCTACAGCCCAAAGGGGAACTTGAACCTGAGACCCCTTCCCTCATTTCTGAACAGATTCAACACCTCAGCTGCCCTCCCCTGGGTTCAGCCATCACAAGGAACCACACCCCTCAAACCCCCACCCCATAGGCCGCTACCTCTTGCCTCTCCCCAGGCTGCTGTCTTTCCCTGGCTCTTATTGCTTAACAGGTTCTTTGCTTTTGACCCTGGTTTGGGCCTCATTCTTGTCTTCTACCATTTCCTTAAACTTGATGACTAGATTAGCAAATCCTGAAATATGTTCTCCCTAAAACCTTGTTTTTCCCTTTTGCCACATTGTACTTACTAAGGATCTGCTCCACCATCAATGTTGAAGCACTCTGGCCGCTATGGACCTTGTGTTTCCCCAATTTCATATGTTGAAGCCCTAACTCCCAATGGGTTGGCAGTTGGAGATGGGAGCTTTGGCAGATGAATGGGTTTAGTTGAGATCATGAGGGTGGGGCCCTCATAAGGGAATTAGTGCCCATAGAAAAAGAGATAGCAGAGAGCTTACTTCGGCTCTCTCCTCATGCACACACTGAAGAAAAGCCCTGTGAGGGTCCAGTGAGAAGGTACACATCTGCAACCCAAGGAGGGAGCTCTGGCCAGACACTACCATGCTAGCACTTTGATCTTGGACTTCCAGTCTTCAAGACTGGAAGAAATAAATGCCTACTGTTCAAGCCACTCAGTCTGCGGTGTTTTGCTATGGCAGCTTGGCCTAAGACACTGTACAGCACTTGGCCCATGTTAGGTGCTTAATACATATTTATTGAATAAATGAATGAGAACTTGGGGGTCTCCTTGGCTCCTTTGACTCTTTTCTAGGGGCCTGAGCCATAGATTCACTTACCCTCTACTCTTACCCCACAGCAACCAGCTCACCCACAGACTCTTTCATATACTCCAGCATTGGACTCCCAGCTGAACCAAAGCCCTGGTTTCCACTTACCTGGGAGAGGAGCTCAGACCACTGCACTCCCAATAGCTTAGCATTCATTTGGCACATAAACATAAAACATTCCCAGTGATTGCCTTGACTTGGTTCTTAAACAGCTTAATATTCCATATGTACCATAACTCTCTCAGGTAAATGGCTCACTCGTGTTTGTGGAAATCTTTCTGGACCCTCTTTCTTTTACTAACTTGCTCTCATTTCTATTCTCTCATCCATTTCCTACATCTTAGCTTTGTCTGCTAGGTACCATTTTTACCCTGATCCTTTGATTCTAGGGCTGGTGTCTAATCTCTTATTCCTGATTTATGGCTCCCTCTTGTGGATATTGGTTTGCCCCATCAGTCCTACCTAGCCTGAGTTGGCTCTGATCCACCCCTTCCTTTCTCTTCTCTTCTCTTCTCTTCCCACCCTTCCCTTCCCTTCCCTTCCTTTTCTTTTCTTAAAGATTTTATTTATTTGAGAGAGAGAGAGAGAGCACAAGCTGGGGAGAGAGGCAGAGGGAAAGGGAGAAGCAGACTCCCTGCTGAGAAGGCATCCTGACTCAAGGCTTGATCCCAGGACCCTTAATGGACTAAGCCACCCCATTCTTAGGAAGGATACATTCAAATGACGAAAATATAAGAATATACTATACTAGAAATATGATTGAAAGTATAGATGAAATGTTAGGAAGATCTAAGTCTGCTGGGCAGAGTCAAGTGTGGCTACACAGAACCGTGAATTGTGAGGGGAAGTGGGAATTTCTCAGGCAGACAAGAGGAAAGTTAGATCTTAGACAACATGCACTTTGGTAACCAGCTAGATGAGGCCAAGAGAAAGGGAGAATCCAAAATAGAGTTAAAGCCAGGTTTCTGGTTTCAGCAACTGGGTGCTGTTCCCCATACAAGAAAACATTGAAAGTCAGGAATAAGTAGGCACTTCTTTTGATTTAATAAAGTATTTCTTTGTAGGTGACACTACTATAAATTAATATATGTAAATATTTTCAGCACATACTTGAATATTTAAAAATATTATTTATATCCAGATAATTAGTCAAAATAATATTTGACCAAGTATGTAATTATATAACATTAAAAAAGTTTCTCTAAAATCTTTTATCAAGATTTTTGGCTTTAGTATATTCTTAGAATAATACCTATAGGTATGTGTATGTGAGCTTGCTTAAGATTCCCTCTCTTCCTCTCCATCCAGTCCTCCCTCCTGTCCCCTTGCACTCCTTCTCTCTAGAAAAAAATAAAATAAAATGAAATATTTTTAAATTAAAAAAATATCTCTGGCTGTCAGACTGTGCCATCATTGAGCAAGATTATCACAGGCTTTGAAATGTTGACTCACCTCAAGCACTTAACAAAGTTAAGTACAAAGATATGGTAAAAGAGGAAAGCAGGTTAGTTAAATATGTATTCTTTGAAAGTACTCTATTTGATGTGAAATTTTCTTGGCAGATGATATAGCTTTACTCAAATTGAGGCAAGTAATCTCCCTGGAAGAGAGGAATATCTCAAAAGTAGAGTGTATTATCCATCTTACCTTATCTTGACACTGATGTTATTGTTTGTGCTTAATATGGAATTGGGAGTGGTTGGGTATCAGAGACTCATAACCCTCCCTGCTTACTGAAACCTGTAGGACTTAGCCAGTTTCATATTATTAGTAGAATAAATAACTTGCATATATATACGTTTTGTCTTTTAATTTTTTAGGAAAAAAAATAAGTCTCAGAGGAAAAACCGAAGTTGTTTTCATTTTCAGCTTAGGTTTTATTGAAGAGGGCTAGCAACTGTTTTAAATGACAAAGAATCGGGGCACCTGGGTGGCTCAGTGGGTTAAGCCTCTGCCTTCGGCTCAGTTCATGATCCCAGGGTCCTGGGATCAAGTCTTGCATCGGGCTCTCTGCTCGGCAGCAAGCCTGCTTCCCTTCCTCTCTCTCTGCCTGCCTCTCTGCCTACTTGTGATCTCTGTATGTCAAATAAGTAATAAATAAAAATCTTTTAAATGACAAAGAATCTCATGTTGCTCATGAAAACAGTACAGAAAACAAGCAGAGATGCCAGATACTGTTACAGGGATACTAACTTTGTTGTTTATTTGCCTGCTTCAACTAGATCCTGAAGGGACCAACAATGAGAAAACAATTAATTGGGTGTGTGTGCATACATGTATCTCCTGCCTTTCATGGATACTCCAAAGAAAAAAGAGAGCTGTTAACAGGGAGTATATGGTCCCCAGCCGCAGTATCTTTCACACATTGTGGGGACTCAAAAAATACGTGTTGAGGGAATGGAATCACATCTGCCAGATCACTTTCTGTAATACAGAAGACAGCTACCAAGTTTCTGTTCCCTTGAAACCAATGTCACCTTCATTAAAATCTGATTATTCTAGCCTTTGGCTTTTCATTTGCAGAGATGAAGCCCAGTGTCTGTTTTTCTGCTGGGCATTATAGCTGGAGCTGAAGAAAGAATGATCAGAAAGATACAGACACTCCCTGCCCCCAACTGACTAACTGTCCCACGGGAATGATACATCTGACACAAGCGATAGTCATGAAATAGTGTAATGATAAGGGGACCCAAGTGGCTAGGAGAGCAAGAGGGGCCCTTGGCTTTCAGGAAATAGAGCTGGGAGTGGAGCCCCAGGGAAGGCTTGTTAGCGGGGCAGGAGGCCCAGTGTGTCTTTACCTTTTTCTCTTCTTCCTTTCTAAGACCTTTATATGACAGAAATGTTCAAACATATACAAAGTAGAGAGATGATTTAACAACTATTTACAAAGGACAATTTTGTTTCCTTTGTACTCTCCTCATTGCCCCAACCCCTCAATGGACTATTTTGAATCCAATTCCAGACAGACCTCTTGTTATTGTATCCATAAATATTTTGGTATGTATCTCTAAAAGACAAAGAGTCTTGTTTTTATATAAGAAGTCATGACTACAATACAGTGCCTCACCTAAAAATCGTAACAATTTCTTAATATTTTCAAATATCCACTCAGATTCCAATTTCATCTGTCTCAAGTTTTGTTGTTTTTTTTTTTTCAAGATTCAGACGAGGTCCACACGGTGCATTTTGTCCATACTGGAGTACATTTTGAGTGGGGTGAAGTCATCCAAGGGAATATGCAACCCAAGCAGGAAGCAGCTTTTTGTATGTTTTCTTCACTGCTTTGTTGTTGTGGTGGTGGTTGTTCACCGTTTTGGTCACTCAGTGCCCAGAACAGCTCTTAACACACAGTAGGTGCTCAAGCAATACTTGTTGTTTAGGTGAGTGAGCAGATTACGGATGTATTGCCAGCTGAGGGAGCGGAAGTGAGTGTGAAGGTCTGAAGACCTATGAGATCACAACATGTGTGCGTGTGCATGTGTGTTTCACACCACCACGTGATACTCTGACATCTGCTGGGTGTCCTGCAGTTCAACTCGACTCTCACACTATCTACCCAGAGACAGCATCAGCTCCCACAGGTTAAGGACTCAGTCCCAAAGACTGCCCCGTCACTTTAACCACAGGTCACAAAATCAGGTTGTTCCCTGTGCTTCTGACCAACTGGCTGAAGACCAGAGGCCCCCACGACCCCCTCCTAGGGCTTGAGTCATTTGCTAAAGTGGCTCCCAGAACTCAGAGAAACATTCTACCTACTAGATCACCAGTTTATTATAAAAGGATACAACTTGGGAACAGTCAGATGGAAGAGATGCATAGGGCAAGGGATGTGGGAAGGTGTGCAGAGCTCCTCTACTCTCTAAGCAAGTAACTCTCCCCACATTTCCAAATGATCACCAGCCCAGAAGCTCTCTGAAGCCCATCCTTTTGGAATTTTATGGAGGCTTCATTACGTAGGCACAACCAATGAAATCGCTGGCTGTTGGTGATTGACCCAACCTAAGAGCTGAACTCTCCTCTCCCTAAAGGTGACATTGAAAATTTCAACCCTCTATTCACAGGCTTGGTTCCCCAGGCAGCCAGCCCGCCCCCAAACTTAGGTTAATAAAAGTCATCTTATTAACATAACAAAAGACATCTTTACGTTTGTCAACACTGAGGAAACTTAAATGGTTTTAGGAGCTTTGTGCCAGGAACAAGAGAAAGACTAAATATGTATTTCTTTTTATAAGGCACAATATTACAACAGTACATTTTGGGAACAATCCATTTTATGTGTGGCCGGAGCATAGATTTTGGGTGATGGCAGGCGATGTGTGATTAGCAGACCATGCAGTGTGATTAGGAACTTTCTGAGGACTTTCAGGAGAGAAGCAATGTAATCAGATCCTCATCTTGGAAAGGTTGACTTCAAGTTATGCCTGAGGGACTAACAGATCCCTTGCAGATGGTGTCCCCACTGAAAACAATATCAACCAGGCAAAGAAAGTTAATTAAAGAGAAACTACATATTGATTGCATGTCTCCCTAAAAGTCCTGGGAGAGATCTCATCCTTAGCATAGTGAACCACATCAAATTTTCTCTCCTATGTCTCTCTCCTGCTAAAATCTGTCCCATGAACCCAGTTTGCACAGGCTCTCTTGAATCCTTCACCTTGTATCCTTCCCTCATCTGTTTTGTTTTCCTGTCCTCTAATATAAATCCGGATGGGCTTCAGGCTTTGCCAGTTTCCCTGAGCCTAGCAGGCCAGATGGAGGTCTGGTCTCCTTAGTTCTCTGGGAGGCAGTTCTAGAGTAACATCTTGTCTCTGTCACTCTCACATGACACAAACTTTTTTTGGTTCTGCAGCACCTGTCTGAGGGACAGTGAGATTCTGACTGATGCTTTTTTTCCCAAAAGGGCAAATCCTAATTATTACATTTGAAATCAGTTCTCTTTCCTTTTCCACCAGAACACAGCTCTGCTACATACTTGAAAATTCCATCATCAGTGCCTTGACGATGTGTGCAGTTAATTGGAATGCCACTGCTGCAGTCTCAGAATTTCGCCTGGGTGCCACCACGTGTGGTGAGCAGCTCACTGGGGCTCTTCTGTGAACACAGGGGGAAGGCACTGGGCAGGAGGGGCGCCATGCTGGGGAGATGTCAGGCAGAAAGCCATGCCTGCTGGCTCCCAAGAAGCTGGTTTCTGGCAGAATTCAGATTTTAGAAATGCACAAAATGTCTCAATTTAGGATTATACTTGATTTCTGGGAACTAGATTGTTTTGGATGAAATTTAGAGCAGTTAGTGGTAAGATAGTGTTACAAGTTTTGGGCCAGTTACTTTGTATTTGTGTATTTTATGGCCTACTAATTTATATTACTGTATTGAAAACTTGATACTTATTTTAGAATTTCATTTAAACACCGTGGCCTTCTTATAAGAAATCTTTATAGACCAATGATGAGGAGGTGGGGTTTTTTTGCCTTTTCTAAGAAGCCGCCACCATACCATCTTTGCTTTTATTGGATTTCTTTTGAAAGCCTATTTAGAAACAGGCTTATTTTGAAAAACCTTTGGGAAAACTCATGTACTAAAAAACTCTTAATATCACTGTGAAAGACACCAAAAATATCCTCTGATGAATGGCTGTAAGGAGGGTTTCCTTGGTTTTAGAATTAGCATAAACTTGAATTGCTTCAGTGTGATACATTACCAAAGCAATCTTTTTGCCATCTAACTGAAAGTTAAAGGATCATTCTCAAAGGAATGTTTAGGGAAACAGATGGGTAAAGTACTAAACTTGGAGTGTAAAAAACTTGTACATTGCAATAAAATCAGGAAACTCATAGGTTTCACTGTTTGCCTTCCACTACCAGTGAGCCCTTTTAACACTTTAAAAAGATATCAATATTCAAACTATTAGCAATTTCTTCTTAAATTCCTGCTACTCCATGACACAGTTCTGAAAGAAAGAATAAGAGGTGAAACAGACCAGTCATAAGCCTTACGGGACGTACCTAGCAACTCTTTTTTTTTAAGGTTTCATTTGTTTATTATTTATTTATTTGACAGACAGAGATCACAAGTAGGCAGAGAGGCAGGCAGAGAGAGAGAGAGGAGGAAGCAGACTCCCTGCTGAGCAAAGAGCCCGATGCGGGGCTCAACCCCAGGACCCTGAGATTCATGACCTGAGCCGAAGGCAGAGGCTTTAACCCACTGAACCACCCAGGTGCCCCCATACCTGGCAATTCTTATCGAGAAAGTAGAAATTCAAGTAAATTGGTAACCTGTTAGACCACAGCTGATTTCAGCTCTGCCTTCACACCCCATTTCACAGGTGGCAAAAAGTAGCTTGAATGTGGCTGACAGCAGAGTGGACACTAGAGCATCACCTCTATGAGCTCCCGGAGCAGAGTTTTCTTTTTTATATTATGACTCTATATGCTTCTCTTTGCTTTGGAAACAGTTACTCCACATATATGCTGATCTGTGAGATTTCAAAGGGTCAGATCAGGAAGGGAGTTGCAGGACATAGAAAGAAACTCAGATTGTATCCTAAAGGTGGTGGGGAGTTATTGATGACTTTGGTATTGTAGAAATCTCTCTCTTCCAAAACTCACTATTCTTTGTTTGACTTTATGTCATCTCTCAATCTCTGCATCTCCTCATTTCAGTATTATCTCATGGTATAAATGATAGAATTGCTCATTGTATCATGTGGAAGTGGGTTCAGAGGTTCCCACATTGAGATTTTAGACATACTTGTAGCATATGTATATACTTATGGCTTTGAAGTCCTTCCTTCCACTAAAAAGGAAATAAATTGCAGAATGGTATATGGCTTCTGGCAAGAATACCATTTCAACTGTGTTTTTTCAGCAATGCTCTTTTTTTCCTGAGTCTGGTATGAATTATGATTTCCAACACTGGATTTATTTTTATAGAAAGCTCAATTTATCTTAGAAACTACTGTTAACAGCAGTGAAAGCTAAGGCCAAATATTGATGCACACTGTTTTAATGGCAAGCACTCTATTTTCCCAACTTTTAGTATAATTCTATAGCATCCATTGAATACTCTAATGTTATTACTGAGATGATGAGAAGATAATGGAGAAGTGTGGTCTAACAGAACTGGACTTTCTTCAGGTAACCAAAAGGGGTGACACAGACTTTGTAAGTTAAAAGTAAGTATAGCAATCTTCTTCCATTGTTTTTTTTAAATTTAAATTCAATTAGCCAACTTATAGTATATCATTAGTTTCAGACGTAGTGTTCAGTAATTTATCATTTTCTATAACACCCAGTGCTCATCACATCATGTGCCCTCCTTAATGCCCATCATCCATTTACCCCGTCCCCTAACCCACCTCCCCTCTAACAACCCTCAGTTTGTTTCCTATAGTGTTTCCTATAGAAGAGTCTTCCATTGTTTTTTAACTCGGGATTTTGTTCAAATCAGCAAGCCCCAGGAAAAGGTAATCTTATTTATTAATTCTCAACCACTCATTTTCATTGATTAAATAATAAAAGTCTGAAACTCCTAAAGCTACCTAAAATAAGGCAAGCACTGTGCTGAGCATTTTATGTACATGCTCTTCAATAACACAGAAGTATAAATATCTATTCAACGTATAGGACGGAGGAAGGATTCTATGGCAAGTTTCGAACATCTGCATTCAGCATGAGAGGGGCATCAAAGCCGAAGGATTCTCAGTCTGGGATATTATTAGCATGTGCTCTGCTAGTTCTTTGCTCTGTGGGAGGCCCCCAAAAGGTAAGGTGTGTAGCATCTCTGGTCCTTGACCACCAAGTGCCCGTAGCAGCCACCAGTCAACAATGTGACCTCCCCACCTACATTTTCAAATGCCTACTAGAGAGATGGTTCTATCCATGGGATGAGATGAGGTGATATTTGTCCTCCTTTCACTCAAACCTCTCTCTAAAAACAATTTTGAAAGAAAGATCTCAACATTTTTGTCTGAAGCAAAATTCCTGACCAACCTACTTGATTGACCTAATGAATAAAGCTCTCCAGGCCATTGCATTGGTGTGAAAAAGCCGAGGGTTATAAATAACCTGCCTCCTTCCTTTGCCTAACTTGGGACACAGTGGTGCATCCACATAGGGCTATAGTAGCTGCCATAGAGCCGTAGTTCCTAAACTTCAGTGTGCTAGGAATCGTTTAGAATGTTTACGACAATGTAGTTTTTGATTTAGTAGGTTTGTGCCAGGGCTCAGGACCTGCATTTTGCAGAACAACTTCAGATAACTGTAACTCAAGCAAGCTGCCACCTATTCATCCCTTCTATATAAATGCCCTTAGAAGATTTCAACTCCAGGAAAACTCTTTTAGACCAACTGGCAGTAAAACTCCCATTTAATAACAGTGTGCAGAAGACTGGGAAGATTCTAGTATAAGTTGAGAGCCATATTAAAGGAAGAGACAGCAGTGGTCTTGTCTTAAGTATGTCTTTTGACAGAGGGTCAGGGGTCAGACCTATCTGAAGGGAGAGGAAATAAACAGCCTGACCCTAGGAATGGCCCCAGTGAGCTTTCTATATCTTCCCCAGAGGTGGGAGTATGGGACATGACCTCTGCCCCAAAATGGATGGGAATGGAGGAGTGGTTTCCTGAGCTGTGATAGACAGGAAGTCTATGTTCACAGACACAGCTGTCTGCCTTTACGGGGCTCATTTCCAATTAGGAAGAGTACAATAAGAAAATATGTGCTGGAATTCATCGTCATTCCTGTTGATATCCTCTAGAGGGAGGGTATTGTGTAAAACCAACTTAAAATGGTAGCCTTCTTTCTATAACAGCCTGCCACAGCTCCTCATTTATAAGGTTAGCCCCAGCAAACTGGAGAAAGGAGGCCAAGTATGTTTTTAGTGTCTCATCCCGTCTTTCTGCATTCTGCTTCCATACTCCTTCCTCTTCTGTCATCTCCTTAGGCATCCTAAGGAAGACCTTCATCCCTATTTTTCCAGAAGCTCATTCTCTGTTCGTGTGTATCTAATCCTTACTGGTGGCTTAACAAGAAAGCAAATTAAGTTTTTCCTTTGGGAGGCATCGTTTCCAAGGTGTCCCCGAAAAATTATAAGCCTTTACCACACAAAAGATGAAATGCAAATGGTGAGTTCAAGCACCTAGGTGATGGGTATTGGGCAATCTATCCAATAACCCTGAAACAAAATGAAGTGTCACTCATAAGGCTGGTCATGTGACAGTGTGAGTTAGAACCTCACTGAAGTCATTTTTGGTCCATTGCACCAATCACATCATTGTTTCTCTTTTTGCTGTATTTGTGTGCTTCTTTGATTAACGTTTGTTTTCCCAACTAGACAATAATCTCTATGAGGTGAGGACCTGGGTGTCTCTTACTCATAAGTACATTCCCCATGTCACAGAGAGACCACAGTACATTCACAATGAATATGCACGTAATAAATGCATGAACTATTCCTCTTATCTAACTTTGGGTTAAGCCCACTTTTAGTCATTGAAAGCGATGAGGAGCTTCTGGCTCTCCCTTTGCCTTTGGATGTAATATACTATCAGTTTGATCAAAGTGCACAGGTGCCTCATTAATATGGAAACCGGGTAGTATAAATTAATTTTAATGTCACTATTAGTTTATTAACATATATTGTTAATTTTCTTCAATTTGTTAATTATCTCCTAGTGCTCAGACTCTGATTTGGTAACTGGTAAATTCCACTACATACGGGTTTAGAGCCCCTAGAATTTTCCATATTAGAAAAAAAGAATCTCTTTCTTCCTCTCTTCCTTCCTTCCTACTTCTTCCTTTTTTACTTTTTTCTTTCCTTCTTTCTTTTTCTCTCTGTATAACAGCAGAGTAGAGAGATCTATAAGCAAGAGACAGAATAAAGAAGTAAATGTTACAATGAGGTTTAAGGCGGCAATAAAGAAATGGGAATTACTGATAGTTTTCAAGAAAGAACCAGGAATCTTTTGAGATTTTTATTTTAAAGGAAGAAGACTGTGCTTTAAACTGTAGCAATTTCTTTTTATTGACTCTGAATCCCGTAGGAGCACACATTGTATCCTGACCAAAGTTTCTCCTCACTTAGGTCTCAGAGATTATCGCCTGCATTTGAATGCATTTGTTTGCTTACTTACTAAGAGTGTCTGTAATTTTTTAAACAAAAATTACTGTTTTTAGAGTACCATGTGCCAGACACCTTACATGCAGTATCTCATTTGCTTCTCAGACATAGGTTATGATTATTTCCCCCATTTCACAGATAAGGAAAGCATGGTTCAGAGATTTAAGCAATTTGCCAGGACTCACAGCTTTGGACAAGCCGAGAAAATCCCAAGTATGGCTGATTCAAAACCCTGTGTTCCTGTCTTACTTCTTCTTTAAAACAAAATCCCAACATTTGCTAAGGTTTAAGGATTTCCCTCATTTTCACAGGCAAAATCACTTAAAGCAGTGGTTCTCCGAGTGTGTTCCTCAGATCAGCAGAATCAGAATTACCAGGTAATGTGTTAGAATCACCAATTCTCTGACTCCGTCCCAGATTGAGTGAATCAGAAACCGTGGTCTGGGTAGGATGGATCCAGTAATTTGCATTTTAAACGGTCCTCGTGCCCTTTGGTCGGGCACAAAGTTTGAGAACCACTGCCTGGGGGAGTGAGACCTGAGCAGGCTTTATTGCTGTCTAAGCTGGGAACTGGTCATCTAGCTCACACATCCTACTGGCCTTCCAGATGCCACTCCTGGAGAATGTTTCTCACTCTTTTTCAAGATTCCCCAGCAAAGCAACCAGGGCATGGTAACCCCAAAGTCCCCCACGCACTTTGTCTTGGTTTGGCAATGGAGGCACACAATTACACCGGTTAAGTAAAAGGGCAACTTTTGAACATAATTTAGCCTGGATGTCGGGGCGGATCGCAAAAGGTCACTGTATTTGTTTGGTTCACGTTGGTGCGTGTGTCTACGTCTTCCGTCGTCCAGAACAGGAAGCGGAAGTTCCACACTACACGGAAGCCGGCTCTGGTATTTCCGGCCTTGCTGAGCCCAGAGAGTAGCGGAAGAGACACATCTTTCTTGTGGGAGTTCCAGTTTGGTTTCCAAATGAAGGTGCACAGGATCAAAGGTCTCTTGAGTACGGATCAGCACCGCCAACTTTGATGCTTACCCAAATAAACAGCTTGGAACTCTGCTCCACTGCTTGTGACATAGGCAGGCGACGGAGATAAAGCGATAATCAGCTGCTAAGGAAGGAGGGGAAATTCCCAGCCACGAGCTGAAAGCAGCAGTATTCGAACCTGTGCTTGCCTTCCTTTTTAATTTTCTAAGGTCTGGTGATCGACGCCTTTAACACATTGAAGGCTGCAGTTCTTAGAACTTGAGTAAACTAGGAGGAAAAACAGTTTCCACAAATGGATTCTTTCATTATGATTTAAAAAAAAAAAAAAAAAAAAAAAGCCGAGGAACTTTAAGGAGTTACCCTGCCAAGGATTTTGGCTGCAGTTGAACTAGTTAATGTGCTCCTGTTATATGACCTCTAAAATAAGTTAAAACTATGGAAGTAGAAGAAACAGGGAGAAAAGATCATCCCATGTTATTTATTTATTTATTATTTAGCTTCCATTTGCTCTTTCAGTTGTTTCTTGTTTGTTTCTAGAGGGCAAAACAGTTATTCACCCTACAAGAAATCAAAGAAAATTTAGATTATTTTTTAAAAGTGTGAAACTTCTTCATGAGTGAACCTGGAAGATAATATGTGAATCAAGCAAGGGCACTTGGTGCATCCTTGGGCAAACTGATAAAACCCGTTCCTCTTAAAGGAGATGAGGGGTTTCTGTTGTCACCGGGACTTCCCTTGGTAAGTTAGTCCCACCACTCTGTACAAACGAAATGAAACTGAAGGAGTATTTTAGCCATACTCATGGCTTAGAATTTTCAGAACCACCAGCCTGGTCCTTATCTCTGTTGAGTTTTAAAGGGAATTAGTTTTCAGTAACAGCCTTCCAATATCTGGACTAAAATAATCACATTAGCCCTTGTTAAAATGTACTCACAATTGAGTAATAAAATAATAGCTTCTCCCTACTTTATACCTAAAAACTGAAATTTTTTTTTAAAGATTTTGTTTATTCACTTGACAGACAGAGATCACAAGTAGGCAGAGAGGCAGGCAGAGAGAGAGAGAGAGAGAGAGAGAGAGAGAGGAGGAAGCAGGCTTCCTTGCTGAGCAGAGAGCCCAATGCAGGGCTTGATCCCAGGACCCTGAGATCATGGCCTGAGCTGAAGACAGAAGCTTTAACCCACTGAGCCACCCAGGTACCCCTAAAAACCGAAATTTCTAATCAATGTCTCCACTCTGCTGCATGCATGAGTGACATTGGGTTGCTTAGGGCTTCCTGAAATACTTGTGCATCATATACATTTCTAATCTATATAAGAGAACACTGAAACATAAACAATGTCTTTTCTTTTAGCTTAAAGTAAGAAGTCAATTTCTGCACAATCTGGGAACACAGACACCTCTATCTTGGATGAGAAGCTCTGGATTCTAAATTGAGCCCTGTTATGAAACTACTCTTTGCTTTAGATCTCCACCTTGTGGTTGGATGTTTAAAATGAAGATCCCTTTGGATTTTATGATCCTGGTTTATAGATTCTTTTAAAAAGGAAGTCAGGATGGACGTTTCCTGAAAATACCTTAGTCAAGATGAAGTCTGAAAATAACTGAGATTTATAATTGGGTATTTAAAACCGTATCACTCAGATTTAGCTTATTTCTGGATGATTTTTCCCACTAAGGCACTTGTTTGCCATTACTTGTTAAGAAATTAGTTTTGGGCTTCTTAAGGATTGAAGAGACTTTCAGGGACCGTCTGTTAAGTTAGTTCTGGTATTGAGGGAGCCACTAGGGGACCCTCATTAGTAGTATCTTCCCATACCTTCTGTAAACTCCAATGGGTGGACTCAGAGATTAGAACCTCAGAACACTGGGCAGAAACACAAGAAATACTCTTTTAACACATGGTTTAACTTGGTTCAAGAAAGCAGACAGGTAACAAACAACTAGAACATCCTGTGATTTCATTTTCTAAGTTGTCTCGTCACAACATAGAAAAGCCATAGGGCGTCTGCCAGGTGTACGGCAGCGCCCCCTGCAGCTTACAGGCCCTGCAGTCCAGTGTGAAGTCCTGCTAGGGCTAAGCCTGATGTGCTGAGACCAGGACTAGGGCTCTTTGGATTTACATAAGGTGTGATTTACAGAAGTTAGTTAACAAAATACAAGTTATTTTATTATACGGACTTGTTTGCATGTTGTCCTTGACTCCTGTTGGGTGTTCTCTGTTCCACACTCCAAAGTAAATGCTGACACCACCTTAAAATCCTACCCAGGATCTGACAACTCCTCCTCACTTCCATTGTTCATAGTGATCAGACTGAGCCTATCAGAACAGAAGTCAGATGAGATTCTCATCACTCTTCTGCATCAAAACCTTCCATGACTCCCCTTTCACTTAACGGAAAAGCTCAAGTCCTCACAGGGGTCTTCAAGGCCCATTCTACCTGGTGGGTGTTTCCTCTCCAAACCTCATGGCCTCTGATTATCACCTGCCCTCCTTCTGCAGCCACACCGTGACCTTTGGGTTACTGCTCTGTCTGTGGGGCGCTCTCCTTTCTGACATTCACAAGGTGTGCTTCGGGGTTACCTAAAATTCATGCTTCTTTCCCGGCTGCCCTATTAGAAATTGCAGCGTTCTTCCTACGCTCCCAATCCCACTTCACTGCCTTTTTCCCCCTTAGCCCTTATCCCACATCTTATACATTGTATTTATCTCATGTATTTCCATCGCCTCCGTTATAATTAAGGCACCACGAGTAGGGAGTTCGCTTCTTTTATCCACTCCTAGCACTCAGGACAGTGCTTGGATCGATATTTGCCGAAGGGACAACTTTCTCGCCCATTTGTCTTTAAGTCTCTTAGGTTCATATCTTATTAGTTTGTATTCTTGTACCTAGCACTATGCCCTGCATTTAGGTTATTAGTAAATGTTTGGTGGGTAAGTGAAGGATTGTTGAAGTGCCCTCCTGAGAACTCTCAACTGATGGGACATTTAATCATGGAACAATTGCAATTTTTTTCTTATTTCTGATTTCAGACGTTCTCTGTTGAACTTGCCCTTAAACACACCTTGGCCAAGGTCACTCCTGCCAATGTGATTATCAGGACAGTCCTGTAAGTATTTCAGACAGTTCATTTTAAAACGTCATTCTTAAACTTCATCTAAAGCTTTTCTCCTCCCTTTTCCCTGACACTGTCTACCTGGTGACCTGAAAATGGAGTGTATGTGGACTTTCTTGCATACTCTTTCTTCTTTCTTTTCCTCTTGGACATTCCTTCTCCTCTCTCGTCAAACCCCTGACTCCCACAGGGTCTCACAGTGCTTACTGCAGCCAACTCCGTGGGCAGGGGGCAGCAGTCCTGCTCTCCTGACTGGTCACGTCACAGACTCATGGTTTACAGCACTGCTTCTCAGACTTTAGAGAACGTATCAATTTCCTAGCGGTCTTGATAAAAAAGCAGGTTCTGATCCAGAAGGCTGAGGGTGGGGCCCGAGGCTCTGGATCGCTAATGACTCCCAGGTGATGCCGATACTGCCTGACAGGGTGACACTTGAGTGACACTTGAGGGGTCGAGGAGTCCTCTGCTCATTCCGATTTAGCCATTTCTGTCTGACACTGGTGGCCTCTGTTGATACTGTCACCTCTGCATAGGGACTATTGGTGGCTTGTAGGGGTCTCAGTTTAGCTTCATTTTGGGCCCTTCACTGCTGCCAGGAGTAAAAGTTCTAAACATTTATTCAGGTTGGGCTGCCTGGGCAGCTCCCAGGGCTCCTACCTCTTGGTTAATCTCTTTCTCACCTTCTTATGGAGCCAAGGAATGAGAGGGATGATAGTACATACCCTCTATGAGTCATGGAGAACTGGGATTGAGGAGTGGTTGCCCTCTTCCTCTCCTAGACACATCACAGAATGGTCTCATCAAATCTTTAGATGTGGTCTCCTACTTCTGGAATCTCCTAACATGGGAACAGATGTTACACAACCTCTTGTTCTTCCCCATGTCGGGGAAGAGACTGTAAAGGCAAATATGCCACAGGTATCTTTTCTAATAATGGCCTCCACCTTGAGAATGGTCTCACCAGGCTTGACTTCTGTACTGGAATGAATGTCGACCTCTGGGCTCTGCAGCCCAATGAGGATCTAGCTAGGAAGTGATTTTCTCAGAACCTTCCTCACTTGCCTTTTGGAAGGAAAACTTCCCTCCAAACTTCCCCTGCCCCAAGAAGGTGAGGGATTGGCGCCCTTCTCACAAACACTTGACCCTCAAATCACAAATGATGACCTTGTTTGTCATCTCTTCTAATAGGATCTGTTAGTGCCCACATCACATGGACTTTGCCTCCATTTTTGGTTTCTCTTTTTCTCCCTGTTTCCCTCAGGCTTCAGCGTGGACTCCAAGTTTAAAACTACAGTGGAGGGTGGAGGTCTCAAGAAGCAAGGACCCAGGGATGGGTAGGGAATGATGATCCATCTGCCTTGGTCCTTGCCCCAAGGATGAAACAACAGGATAATAAAGGGTTGCAAATATTAAATGGTTAATTGTTATATGCTCATTGTAGAATTATTGTGAAATCCAAATTTAATTTCAGTTCTAGACAGAATATCTTGAAACTACAAGTGAGTTGCACTGGGTCAAAATGAGCATACACAGCTTTGAAGATAGATTTTTTAAAAAAAATTATTATGCAAAAGTTTTCCTTGAGCTCAGAAGTCTTATCATACAATGGTTGCAACAGTAAAAACAACTGATACTTACTGAGTAAAACTACATACTAATTACTGTATCAGGTGTTCTAAATAGTCATTTGACCTTCAAAATATATACCATAAGTAGCATCCCTGTCCTCATTTTACAGATAAGGACGCTGAGGCTTTATGAGTTACAGTGACTTGCCCAAAGTCACACAGTTTGTGAGCATCAAACCTAGGATCCATACCCCTATTTGCAGTCTCAGTAAATGGAAAACTATAGGCTTGATCTAGCTACCCTTGAAACTAGCTAAACATCTGTAAATTAGATAGATAATGAAAATTAATGCTGGAGGAAAGATCTGATCTGATTCCACTAGACTCAGTCATTCATTCTTGGATAAGGAAATTCTATCCAAGTAAGATAAATAGTCTTCCCTAAGGTGACACACCACCAGCAGTACCAAAGCCTTGCTCATTCTACCTCAATGTTTTGAACATTTGTATTGAGAAAGAGAGGAGAAAAAGAAAAGTTTATAGTTCTAGGGAGTTTCACTCCTAAAAGGTATTATGATGAATTTTTTAATAAAGACTTTGTTTGCAAAAGAGAGGGTGAGAGAGAGAACATAAAGAGGGTGGGGCAGATGGCAGAGAGAGAGAGGGAGAAGCAGACTCCCTACTGAGTGGGGACCTGGATGCGGGGCTCCATCCCAGACCCTGAGATCATGACTTGAGCCGAAGGCAGACGTTTAACCAACTGAGCCACCTAGATGCAGAATCCTTCTATGGAAAAATAATTCACCCCCATTGGTACCTTTTTTGTTTTCCCTATTTTTGAACCTATACATCATATACTTCAATATACATCATATACTTCAGTATTTGTTCGTGAAAACAAGGATCCATGAATTATCCATAAAATTTTACATTAAAATCTGGGTTGTCCATACCTTTCTTTCTTAAACCTTGAGCATATAAACCTATGATAATTCACATGGCTTAGAGTAGTCATGAATTAAGCAGAGATTTGGCTCCAGATGTTGCCAAATGGTTTCTGTGTCAATGAGCATTATAGATGAACAAGGTGCAAATCAGGTTAAACCAACAAGCCCACCCTTTCAGAGTCCAGCTTTGTTTAATCTCTCCCTTTGGCAAGAAAACTGGAGTCAAACTACTTCATATGTGTGAGGTGGCCAGACATTGTGAGCATGTGGTTACATGAGCCTTATCTCTCAGACCATTAATGCAGATTGGAGTAAGCAAAGAAAGGGAAGCCGATAGCAACTGTTGCAGCGATTTTGAATTCATTGCAAATATAGTCGAATAAGAGATCTTAGAACTTCTGCCAACTTATCTTGCTGCAGCAGGTGGCAGCGGTACTTGATGCTGCCAGTGGCCTGAACACAATGCCCAGCTCTAAGAAAACAGAAAAACGCGAACTGATTTAACAGACACATTAGAAAGTGATGATTCACATTGTCAAATACTTTTTCATTTTGTAAAAGATTATAGTATTTAAGTTCCTAATAAGCTGTCTCAGGGCTGCTAACATATAATTTTTAGAAAATTAAAATTATGACTTACATGCAAATATAAAATGAACACATGTCAAAAGATTTTATTCATTCATTTATTAGTGAGAGAATTGGGAAGATGTTAAGATTGGGTCAAAGAGCATTTGAAGACTTAAGATACTTATAGGCAATTTAATAAGAAATGTTAGGAGATTGTTGAACTAGATACAAAAAAACTAGTTAACATCCTACAGGGTAATAACTATAATCTTTGGGATAATCTGTTCCACAAAACACATTATTTGCATCTCTACTAGACAAAAATATTACATTTCATGGTAACATCATTAAATTTGGGAACTTTGATCAGCAGTAAATAGCAATTTTTAAAAAGATTTTATTTATTTCTCAGAGAGAGAGAGAGTGCGGTATGGTGGGGGGGCAGCAAGCAGAGGGAGAAACAGGTTCCCTGCTGAGCAAGGAGCCCACTGCAGGACTCGATCCCAGGACCCTAGGATCATGACCTGAGCTTAATTGACTGAGCCAGGTATCCAAGTAAATATGAATTAAGGAAGGACATCTCCTAGATAATCCTTGGATGCCCCTTCAGTCATATGATCCTGACAGGACTTATCATCTACTTTTTTTTTTCTTTTCCCAGTTTTAGATACTTTTCCTTCACAGTGCATTTAATTTTTAATAATTGTGTGATTTTTTGGTAATATATACATAACATAAATATGTATGTAATGATATGGAAATGAAACTCAAGTTATCAGATAAAATAAGAGTTGTGTACAGAAGAATGGAGAATACTTAGAGGAACCATTTGAGATGAGGCAACATGGTCTGAAGACCCCCTTGGATTTACTACTACTGTTTATCAAGTGCTCCCTGTGTGTCAGACATGACATTAGATGCTTTATAAGTACTATATCTACTACTCATGTAATGACCTTGAAAGTAACTTTTATGAGAAGACAACTGATGATAAGGGAGCTAGACAACTTACCTGAGGTCATATAGCTAGAAAGATTGCTGGGCTCGATTGTTGGGCCCTAAATTGTGCTTTATAGAGGTTACTCTATACTCTGCCATTGTCAGCATTTCATTATGGGGGTAAAGATCTTAACGTTTTCACATTTAACTTTTTTATCTTATTTTATTTACATTCCAGTTAATTAACATGTAGTGTATGATCAGTTTCAGAGGTAGAGTTCAGTGATTCATCAGTTGCATAGAACACCCAGCGCTCATTACATCAAGTGCCTCCTTAATGCCCATCACCCAGTTACCCCATCCTCCTATCCACCTTCCCTCCAGCAACCCTCAGTTTGTTTCCTATGTTTAAGAGTGTCTTGTGGTTTGTCTCCCTCTCTGATTTCATCTTTTTCTATTTTTCCCTCCCTTCCTCTATGGTCCTCTGTTTTATTTCTTAAATTCTACATGAGTGAAACCGTACAATTGTCTTTCTCTGATTGATTTATTTCACTTGGCATAAATCCCTCCCGTTCCATCCACATGGTTTCAAATGGTAAGATTTCATCCCTTTTGATGGCTGAGTAATAGTCCATCGTGTATCTATACCACATCTTCTCTATCTGTTCATCTGTTGACGGACATCTGGGGTCTCTCCATAGTTACGCTATTGGGGACATTGCTGCTATAAACATTGGAGTTTTAAGCACAGATATATACTTGTCTCCGTATGAAACCTGGAGCTGAAACTTAATGGAGATTTGCTGATGGCCACTGTGCAATTGCCTTGTCCTCATTGTCTTATTTAATCAGCACAACAATTCCGTGAAGGGGATTGAAAAGCACCTCTAGTTTACAGGCAAAACACAGTGATATTTAACTAGATCTCTATTTGTTCTAATTTAGGAATCTCCAAATGTCTGGTAGCATAGTGTATCTGTAAAATAGAGTGTCTTCCCCTTTCAGAGTTTATAATCCATGAGAGACTGTGTAAATATAAGAACATATTGACATTTATAAAACTATGCAAATGTTGAACAGAAACAGATTAAACAGAGATGTGAATCATGTACCATTAATAGCTTTCCTAAAGCACTGTGAACATTTCACTGAGATAAATGTATCATTGGTAACTTCTAACTTTTGGAAAAGCATTTGCTTGCTTCATTATTAGGGTGATGCAGAGACTAGTTCAATAATTTGGACTTTCTGAGTTCTGGCCCTCAATTCAAGAAGTGGTTCATATACCCTGATGTACATCCATCTTTCCTGCCTTCCTTTCTTTCCTACTTTCTTCCTTCTCCCCTCCATCCCTTCTTCCTCCCTCCCTCTCTTCCTTCTTCCCTTTCTTCCTTCTGTTCTTCCTCCCTCTCTCCCTCCCTCTTTTCTGTCTTCTCCTCTTCCTCCTCCTTCTCCTCCTTCTCAATCTCTAGGCAGGACAAAATAAGAAACACAAATTTTTCACATTCATATTTCATCTTCTACTTTTTGTAGCTAATAATCCCAAATAGTTATCATGTTAATCTGTTACAATCCTCTTCCTACATCTTGCCAGAAGAGAACGTTGGAACTCATGGGTAGAGAATGTGGACACCTGTGTTATTGCAGGAAGCTGAGCACATCTGTTTTAAGATTTGTGAGGTTTAAATGAATACATGTGTTAGACATTTGTCTGGCCTTTCTAACCCATTAATTTTAATCTATATATCTAGTCTACATATCTATTGGTGTGAGAATCTTACTAGATCAGTGCATTGGAGAATCAGAGTCAAGAAGGACCTTTAGAGATGATCATGTCCAAATTCTCTTTCAGTGAAGTTATCTCTTTCACAATATCCCTGCTGCACAGTTTGTCCAATCATCCGTAATTGTCTATGCCTCCTTGGACTCTTAATGACTAACAGGGTGTTAGTTTTTCAAGGATGGCCATAACAAATTACCACAAACTTGGTGACTTCAAACAATAGAAATTTCTTCTCCCACAGTTCTGGAGACTAGAATACTGAAATTAAGGTGTTGGCAAAGCCATGCTCCCTGTGAAGCCTCTAGAGGAGGATCTTCCCTTCTTCCAATTATATCTGGAGATATTCCTTAGTTGGTGGCAGCAACTTTAGTCTATCCTTCTGTTGGTGTCTCTTTTCCTATGGCTGTCTTCTCTTATAGGGTTACTGGTCGTGTTGGATTAACAGCCAACTCTAATGACCTCCTCTTAATTTGGTTACATCTGCAAAGATCTTGTTTCCAAATATGGTCCCATTATAGATACCAGGGGTTAGGACCTTAGCATATCTTTGGGTGGGGAGAGGTCACGATTCAATGCATAACATACAGTATAACTGAAAGAGCTAAATTATTTGTCTGGGTATGTCCCATTGCTCATACTTCTCTTCTTGGCTAAGAATCCCTCACATCTATCTAGTCCTGAAACCTAGCCCATCATTCTTGCATTGTGATCCCTCCCACTCCACTTGCCTGACCTGGTATTGCAGGGATATCCCAGACCCAGTGTTACCCCAGGCTTACCCCAGACCTTAACTCAGCCATTCCAAGAAGCTTGTTTCATTGTTGGTTCAGTTAACCTGTTAAAAGTTCTTTTTTATCTTTGGTACAAAATCTGAGCCTGTGTAACTTCCAGCCATTGGTCCTAATCTTTTTTTTTTTTCTGTAGTAACATATAAAGCCAATACATTTATTCTTACAAATAATGCCATATTTTTATATCACTATAATTCACAAAGAGATTTCATATTGTCAAGATAAATCTCAACAAAATGGTTGTAGATTAACAAAATGAATTGTTCGTGGTCATATGAACTTTGAGCTGCAAAACTTGGGTTCCTTGAAAGTCAGCTGACCCTACAGCCAGTTCTTTATATTATGCCTTAAATGTAGTCCTCTTCCTTACCATACTATTATATTTATTTTTTTAATTTTTAAAACTTTTAATTAAAAAAAAAGGTTTTTGTCTTTTGGGTTTTTTAAAGATAGAGTGCACAAGCAGGGGAAGAGGCAGAGGGAGAGAGAACATCTTAAGGAGGTTCCACATTCAGCATGGACCCTGATGATGTGGAGCTTGATCTTCCAACCCTGAGATCATGACTTGGGCCAAAATCAAGAGTCAGTCGCTTAAGTGACTGAGCCACCAAGACATCCCATTACCACACTCTTAAATATTTGACCAATGCTTACATATCCTACTTTCTAATAATCTCAGTTTTAGCTTTATTCCTAAGATCAACTTTTGTACAAATACTCTAGGAGATATATATGAGAATGTTCTTTGCAGCACTATTCGCAAGAGCAAAAACCTAGGAAAACCTAATGGCCCATTGACAGGAGAGTGGACATTAGAGTATATTTAGTCAATTGAATATTACTTAGCAGTCAAAACTATTGAACAACAGCTTTCACCTTGGATAATACAAATATAATGTTAAAAGAAAAAGTTCCAAAAACCTACATTAAATATAATATCCTTTTATAAAGTAAAAAATAAAATTAAATTAAAGCTATACTCTTAGGCTTACTTGAAGATGAGATTAGTTATAAAGGTGAAAGGAAGAGATAGATAAACACAAGATACAGATGGTGGTTTAAGTTGAGTGCAATAGGGAAATGCATGGTAATGACCACATACTGGTATCCAGTTACTAGTGCTGTGTAACAAACCATCCAAAACTTAATGTCATAAAACAACTATTTAATAATGTTCACAGATTCTATGCATCAGAGAGTGGGACAAGGAGCAGTGGGGATATCTCCTGTTTGCTTCATGATGTCTGAGCCTCAGCTGAGAAGACTGGAAAGATGGGCTGAGTTTTTGGCAGTTGGGAAATAGAATCATCTGGGAATGTCTAGCTATTGATATTGGCTAATGGCTGGAACACCTATTCATGGCCTCTCCACATGGATTCTCAGTGTGGGCTAATTTGATCTTCTTCACAGCATAATGGCTGCATCCCAAGAGCAAGCCTCCAAAGGGAGGAAAGCAAAAGGGCATGCCATCTTTATGATCTAGTGTAGTCGTGTAGTGTCACTTTTGCCAAACATTATTGGTCAAGCAGTTACAATGGTCCAGTTTCAAGAGGAGGGTACAAAGACCTCCCCACTCCACTGGTAGAATTCCAATATCATATTGTAAGAATGGGAGCTATTTTTTGTGGCCATCTGCCAGAAGTAGAAGTAAGTTGTTACCAAATTCTTTTTTTTTTTTTTTAGATTTTTAAAATTTATTTGACAGAGAGAGACATAGCAAGAGAGGGAACACAAGCAGGGCGAGTGGGAGAGGGAGAAGCAGGCTTCCCGCTGAGCAGAGAGCCTGATGCGGGACTCGATCCCAGGACTCTGGGATCATGACCTGAGCCGAAGGCAGCCGCTTAACGACTGAGCCACCCAGGCGCCCCAGTTGTTACCAAATTCTTATTTTCTTTTGGGGTGGTGGGTTCATTGGATCTTATTATATCATTAAAAACAGACAAACAGGGGCACCTGGGTGGCTCAGTGGGTTAAAGCCTCTGCCTTCAGCTCAGGTCATGATCCCGGGGTCCTGGGATCGAGCCCTGCATCGGGCTCTCTGCTCAGCGGGGAGCCTGCTTCCCTTCCTCTCTCTCTGCTTGCCTCTCTGCCTACTTGCGATCTCTCTCTGTCAAATAAATGGATAAAATCTTTAAAAAAATAAAATAAAAATAAAAACAGACAATCAAGCATAAAAATAAATAATTAAGCACATTTGTGAATCAGTGAAGAGAAAGTGTCTTAAGCCAAGTATTATGGTTCCTATACTTTTGTGTCCTCGAAGTCCAGTTAATAAGTAAAAACGAACCTGAAGCTTGTATTCATCTCCCTCAACTTGGATGCCCCAAATGTCTTAACTGTTCCTCATCTGATATTCCTTTAAAGCTTCTCATCATCTTGCTCGTGCTCTTCTCAACATTCTCCAGTTAATCAGCATTTCTGCTAAAGTGTCATAACAGGAAGGCAAAGGTACAATCTATCTAATGTAGAATACAGTAGACTATTTACTCTTATAATCTGCATAGAATATTTCTATTAATACTAAAATTACACTAAATTTTTTAGTAGCCACCTCACATCATCAGCTCGTACTGAGCCGAGGTCATTTGAAACCTTTGCACTGTTTTTCTCATGCCATGCCATACCATACCATGTTTTTCACATAATTGAATCCAGATTCTCTCATCTTGAATTTTTAAATTGTTTTGATAAATCTGAAACAGTCATCTACATTTCTCTTCGTTAAATTTTAAATAGATTGTTTTCAGTCCATTTTTCAGAACTTTGAAACAAAGTAGAATCTCCATTGTATTACCTAATGTAGTAACCGTCCTCACCGATTTTGTAACATCCACACATTTGATTAGTATGCTGATTCTGTTTTGATCTAAGTTGATCAGAGCAGGGCAAAGAGTAAAGCCCTGGTGGGTTTAGGATGACATGATTTGTTTTTAGTGAATCCAGGCTCTTTTTTCTTCTCTTCTCTTCTCCTCCCTTTCCTTTTTTTTTTTTTTTTAAAGATTTTATTAATTTATTTGAGAGAGAGAGAGCGCGATCATGAGCTGGAGGAGGAGTGGAAGGGAGAGAGAAGCAGACTCTTCTGAGCAGGGAACCTGACCCCAGGGATTGAGGCTTGGGGCTTGATCCCAGGAAACTGAGACCATGACCTGAGCTGAAGGCAGACACTTAACTGCTTAACTGACTAAGCCACCCAGGCAGGTGGCCCCAGAGTCTTTCTTTTTAAAGGGTAAACAACGCATTGACATATTTCTCATTTCAAGAGAAGGTAGACGTTGTATTTGCTGGTCTGTGGTTTTCAATTCAAATTCAATTCGATTCAAATCCATTTGAATTTATTTCCTCGTTCATTCATTCATTCACTCTTTCATTCATTTTACAAACACAATATTAGGTAAGACGCAATAAAAGTAAACAAGTAAAAAAAAAAGTAAATAAGGTGTTGCCTTTAACTTCAAAGACCTTGTATTTTGTTTCTCCTGCTCCCCACTCCTTTGGAAATCAGGGCTTTGGGTATCTTGGGTCTTCCGGCACAGCTCCTTTCCCTTAAAGTGCTTAAAATGGGATCAGATTTATGAATGTTAGATCGGGAAGATGAGGGTAGGGCAGGAAAGGGCAGGAAATTGCCACCTTACTGAGCAAGTCTTTGTGGAGAAGATGGAATTTCAGGAAGTCTTAAAACATTTGATGAATTTTATTTAAATCTTCACTGAATTTTGTTAGATTTGACATAATACAGAAACATAGTGAAGCTTAGAAGTAATTATTAACTTGGCCTGAACCACATGGTAAGTGTAAACATTTTTACTGCTGTTGGAATAGATCTTAGAATGTGAGGACTAGCATGCATGTCTCACTAAAGGTAGTTTTCTTGAAAAAAGAACTAACTTTATTAAATTTCCCACTGAAAGTTTTATTTTGATATTCTATATGTGCACATAATACTAGGTTAAAAAAGCTTCTGGAAACAGCATGTCAGGCATTGAAGAGACAAAGTTTACACATTTTATTGTAGAGTCTGCTTTTTTCTTCAAAGCAGTAGTAACTTTTTACTGCCTGGTTGTGTTCCACTATTGTGCTAATAAATCCATAGGGATAAAAAAATTGAGATTTTTACTAGAAGTGAGCCAAGTAGAACTCTTTCCCAAAACTTAAGTGTTAGCATTGTCATTTCGCTTTGAAGATGGACTTTGTTTTGCCATTCAGTTATTCTTTCCAACCCCAATTTTGCCATTTATGCAAGGTATGTACATGTGTGCATTTTGCTGCTGTTTTCTTACTTGTCTGTCCCTTTCCCATCATGTAACAGTTTATTTTTTCAGAGTGGAAGAGGAAGAAAAAAAGATTGTCATGGTTCCCTTTTCTAGTTTTGTTGTTTCTCTCTTCAAAGATTCGTATTGGCCAAATTGAAGGTGGTGAGAAGCATTGAATTTGAGATGACTTTACTGACAAAGTGTTTTTTTTTCTAATGAAGATTTTTATTTATTTGTTTGACACAAAGAGAGAGGGAGGGAGGACAGAGAAAGCAAGCAAAAGCAAGGGCAGCAGCAGGGGAGAGGCAGGCTCACCACCAAGCAAGGGGGCCCCCAGATGTGGGGCTCGATGTCAGGACCCTGGGACCATGACCCTAGCCAAAACAGCCCCTTAAACAACTGAGCCACCCTGGTGCCCCAACAAAGTGGTTTTTCTTAGGGCTTCTTAGAAGCAATCAGTCACTGAGAGATTCTTAAAGAGAAAGGAAACAGAAGTAATATAAAGAAGGTGGAAATGGTGAGGCTGTAGAAATTGTTGCCACACATTCAAGGATATTTCTGCAATTACTATGCTATTGAATAAAGTCCTGGGATGACTTCTCTGTCTCCAAAAGAAAGACTACTCTTTTCAAAAATTTTAAAAATATTTTATTTATTTATCTGAGAGATATTGAGAGAGCATGAGCGAGGCAGGTGTGGGGGTAGAGGGAGAGGGAGAAGCAGACTCTTGGCTGTGGGGCTTGATGTGGGGCTCGATCCCAGAACCCCAGGATCATGACCTGAGTCTAAGGCAAACACTTAACTGACTGAGCCACCTAGGCACCCCAAAAGTCTGCTTTTATTATTATTTCTTTTCTCTGGTTTTTGTTTTTTGTGTGTGTGGGGAAAGAGGGTTAGGGGATGTCAGGAGCAGAGGCAGGGCCAGGAGGGATGTTAGAGAGGAAAGGACAGTCAGGAAGTGGGGATAGGAAGGGAGGTAGAGGTAGGATGCCTTATATATCCATAGGAACTGAAATTAGATTTCTCATTAAATTCCAGACTTGGGGTGCCTGGGTGGCTCAGGTGGTTAATCGTCTGCCTTCCGCTCAGGTTGTGATCTTCAGGTCCTAGGCTCAAGCCCTATGACAGTCTCCCTGCTCAGTGGGGAGTCTGCTTCTTCCTCTGCTGCTTCTCCCTGCTCATGCACACACTCTCTCTCCCTCTCTCTCTCAAATAAATAAATAAATAAATAATAAATAAATATTTTTTTAAAAATTCCAAACTTGAAGGCAACTTGGGAGATTATATTGATACCATGATGATACCATGTCACACATTATGGTGTTGGGTATTGTAAGGCAAATTTAGAACTTCTGGAATTCTATTCTATGATAGAGAAGGAAGATGGACAATGGCTTTGAACTGGCTGCTTTACTTGGCCAATGGGAAGATGAGCAGAGAAAAGCAGGGCATATTGGCAAATTACGATTCATTGATTTATAAATCATTATTTACTAAAATATATGCTTCCTTTTGGACATGGCATGAGCTCATACACTTGAAAAATGATATTTGCTTTTCAGAGAGCCTCTTAGAGAAGTTGATACATGCGTTTACTGTTAAAATATTGACTATGGTAAAATTATGGTAGTAAAGCTTCTATTTTATAACCTACTCTTTTCAAGCGATTCATCATATGTTGCCTGTTAGCAGATTCACTGTTTATATTTAACTTTCTTATCCCATGTTTGTATCTTTACTTTATTTAGTCTTTAACTTACTCTCAGCAGTTTCCCATTGTTGACTGAGGTTTTTAAGACAAGAAACAATTATTATTATTTTTCCAAAGAAAATTAATGTAGAGGGATATATATCTCATCAATCTTTTTTACTCTTTTTCCAAATAATGAGTCCATTTGAAAATCTGTTGAAAGTATGAGCCTTCTCTTCCTAAAATACATATGCCCAGTTTTGCATACAATTTCAGGGAGATAAAATTTCCTTAAAGATACAGGGGTCCCAGCTTAATACATTTTATTTGGGATGTGGGGCAGCAAGAGTGAATTGTACGTAAGGGGCTAGACATAGAGATAGATCTGGTACAGGAACAGCTGCAGGCAGGTGTTGTACATTTTTGCACAGATTATTTCTTGGTGGTGTGGGAGCTTCTTTAATTAAAATATCATGAGAACAGCTGGCCGCCAGCTAGCACTGGCAACACAACAAGAATGTCAATAAATGCATCACAGAAGAAAACTTCCAGCCACAGCTGTTTCTAATGGAGACTCCAAGTCTGTAACCCTACAGACAAGAGCTTCAACTTTTCCATTTTGCTCACACTTGCTGTAGCATCTTTAATGTTGAAAATAAACTGAGAACTTCCCCAGAATTGTTAAAAATACCACCAGGGGCATTTAGGTTTTGTAAAGCGCTGTTAAAGTAGTTAATTCCAAACAACTCATCACATGTCTCCTTGTGAGTCACTGAGCAAACAAAAAAATGAGCTCCAGGACTCATGACTCGGTTGTCTCTTTTAACTCGTAGACGGCAATCCCACTGGCTGCGTGAGAGGGCTTGGCTCCAGGATGCAGTGCCCAAAGTGGAGGGCAGGGAGCACTGGTGAGCACGTCCTGGCAGCTCCCGAGGCGCACTCATGATGGGATGCATCCCAGGTGGGTCAGGAATGATCCCGGGACAAGTCAGAACACGGGGTTTCTGGTTTTATTCCCCTCATTTGGCAGTCACCCCTTTCCCCTCTCGGTTTCCTTAGCTTTAAAATGGGACTAACGTGAGAATGAGGTGAGAGAATAGAGATAGAAATGTTTTCAGACCTGCAAATCAGGGCGCCTGGGCGGCTCAGTGGGTTAAAGCCTTTGCCTTCAGCTCAGGTCATGATATCAGGGCCCTGGGATGGAGCCCCGCATCGCATCCATCGCTCTCTGCTCAGCGGGGAGCCTGCTTCCCCCCATCTCTCTCTGCCTGCCTCTCTGCCTTCTTGTGATCTGTCTGTCAAATAAATAAAAAATCTTAAAAAGAAAACCCTGCAAATCATTAATCTAATGGAAGGCATTATAATTTCTCCACTTGCACATAATTGGAAAATGATGGTAAGTAAAAGATATCCCCCCTCGTGCCTTTTCTAGTGTTGGTAACCTACTCTCCAGTCGGAGGAATCCCTACTGCAGGCGCAATGTGTGAACTTTTATACAGCAGCCCCCTCTTTTTTTCTTTTTAAGATTTTATTTATTTATTAGAGAGAGAGAGGGAGCGAGCACAGGCAGACAGAGAGGCAGGCGGAGAAGCAGGCTCCCTGCCCAGCAAGGAGCCCGATGTGGGACTCGATCCCAGGACGCTGGGATCATGACCTGAGCCGAAGGCAGCCGCTTAACCGACTGAGCCACCCAGGCGTCCCACAGCAGCCCCCTCTTATCCATGGATTTGCTTTCCGCAGTTTCGGTGGGGAGTGGTCAGCTGTGGCTTGGAATCGGGTAATCCTCCTCCTGAGCGATCCTCGGGTCAACCGCAGCCGCCCGGCGCCCCTGTCATTCCCCTGCTTCATCTCATCACGTGGGCGTTTTATCATCTCGCATGATCACAAGACGGGCCAGTACAGTACAGTAAGATGTTTGGCGAGGGAGAACCACATTCATGTAAATTTTATTCCATACATTGTTCTGTTTGATTATTAGTTATTGTTGTTAATCTCTTACCGTGCCTGATTCGCAGATTCAGCTTTATCGTGGGTAACTACGTATAGGAAAAAGCATAGTACATATTGGGGCTTAATACTACCTACGGTTTCAGGCGTCCCCTGGGGGTCTTGGAATGTATTCCCTGCGAAGAAGGAGGGACCACTGTGTACATATTCTTATTCCAGGTGGGGAAAGAAGGGCTTGAAAACGTAAACAGTGTAACTACAGCACGTTCCCTTTACTCTTTTCTCAAAATGGATCTGAGTAAAATGTGTCCGACAGCCTTGATTAAAAAGAAAGAAGTGAGCAGTTCACCTGAACAGAAAGGGAAGAGGATGAACTTTTTGAGAGCTCATTATCCCTACAACCACATGGGAAGAAAGTAGTATGTTTCTTATTTTACAGAGAAAGCTGCTGCTTAACGAGGTGGGTAGCTTTCTTACCACTCAGCTGGGTATCAAATCTAGGGTTTAAATCCAAGTCTGTCCAACTCCAAAGCTTATGTCCTTTCTACATACCATACTACAGTCCACCCTAAGCATTTTATTGTGAAAGAAGGACAAATTTGCTTAAACATAGTAAAAGGAATAAGCCAATGCATTTACCAATTCAATAAGCCTTTCTTAAATATGTATTATATATGGGACACTGTGCTAAGTACTGAAATACAAGGATGCCATAAGAGGGTACTTGTTCACAGCAAAAGCTTCTTGAATTCATCTGCATTGATCAAAAAAGAGAAATTCATTTAAAAAAGGATGGAAGCAACTCCCAAACATGATCCAAACCTTTATAACTAACAGGGAGCTTTTATTTCATAAAGCCTCTCAATATATTAACACAAGATCATTTAAAACCAAGAATTTCTTCAAATATCTTGAGATCTCCATCTCCAAACCTCATGCCACATCTGAAATTTTAACTGGAGTGATTTCATGCACCTCTGGTCAAAAGAGAGGCACAGTTGTCTATCATGTCTATCTGCTTGGCAAGAGCCAGGAGAATCTTGAATGATTAGGTTCAAGTTCAATAAATTAAGATTAAGGTGTCCCTGAATTTTGAACCACTATGCTGTGAGACAGTGTCTTATCATAAGTCAGTTGAGTTTAAACAGTATTTCTTTTGGTTGGTGCTGATGGTATCATCACTGCCTAGACATTTTGGATTTTGTTTCAGAAGGAATTCCAAGTATTACTTATAAGAAGCAAACTCTAATCTTTTAAGGACAAAATGCATCCCCAACCACTGAGAATAAGGTAAAATGGCAAAACAAACACAACACATTTTATTGGAAGGATCTGCCAGCAGAGGGCAATGTTAGTTTTCACGCTTAGTCCCTAATACCTCAACTGATCCTAAACCATTAAGTCTAAAATAGCTGCTTTAGTAGAAAGCTTAGGTTGTAATTTGTTGTTGTTGTTCTACGCAAATAAGACTAGTAACATAGTAGAAGCAAAGATAAGGCATAATGTTGATTATTAAAATTCCAACATCTCTGGAAAGAATTAATGAAAACCAGAAAACTCACAAAAGGTCTAGATATTTGTTGATTAGAATGCAAGTGGGAGGTTACCAACTCTTTATGGTATTTTCCTAGTGTTTAACATACAGAAGGTTTTCAGTGACTGTTCATTGAATGACTTAGGAGTAAATTAGTGTCAATCAAATATATATATGTGTGGGTTGGAATGGAAGCGGAGGGTAGGATGAAAACTCCTCACACTTCCTTCTCATTTTGAATGCAGTCATTTCTGTGCATGGTTTCTCCACACAAAAATGCACATTTTGTACATGGTTTCCTCTACCATCTTGGAAAGAAGTTCCTGGTCTTTCTGAAAATTTTAGGGCAATCATAAATCAATGAGCTTAATCTTCATAGCTTTGTATCAGTGGGAGGCAAACTCTATTCCTGAATTTTCTGTAGGAGAGTTCCGAGGCTTATTTAAGATTGGTAAATATTGGATTTATGAAAAGTAAGACTAGGTAAATTAAAATATTGTTGATTAATTGCTGGTTGAATTAAATGAGCTACTTGATAAAAATAAAGTCACAAAAACGGAAACAATGATTTTCTTTAGGCTGAATTCAGTTGAGAGAACACAAATTATGAGTCAGTGTGCATCTGGGTGTCTCTGAATCTTAGTTTGTCAATTTTGGTGTGCAGTTATTTTGTCATTGTTTATTTTGTTCCTTACATAGGATGATAGCAACAATGTTGGGAGTTTGAATTAGTTGGCATAATGCCACTTTTTTCCAACATCTGTTAAATATGGTTCTCATTTCATACTCCGTTTCAGCATATAGCTAAATATTTAGCATTAAAAAATACCCTTTGGGGATGACTGAATGAGTTTTTATGCTTCCAATAATTCATTGTGCATTTGTGTTTAGAAAATCAACTTTAAGGCATAAACTACAAGCCCAGTGGGAAGAAACCCTTTTTTCTGTGTACTCTTGATGTTCAGTTTTTTGACCAGCCTATAAGTCACTGCAAAAGAAATTTGTAGAGATGCTTAAATGTAGTGCAGAAGATCCTCTGCTGAGAGCCTTGGGATTAGCCACAGTGTGAGTAGAAGGATTTTGCTGAAATTTTGTCCATCACATCTCAGCAGTTTTCCCACTTGAGTCATTTTTAGGTTAAGGCAGCTCAAGTGCCATCAGAAAATAACACCCCATGATCTATCGTCACTAAGATGTTCTACGTAAGTAGTTTTTCTAGAGAAGGATTTAGGTTTATGCTATCTTGGCACACTCTTGTACCATACTGACTAATGGCTACAAGGCCCCAAGCTCATTTGGGGCTGGAGTCTGTCACCAATGCCATAGTCAAATGAAGTGATACCGATTCTGATGACTCTGGTTTCATTAGCGGGTTCTTCCGATTGAGATAGCAGTTACAATTTATTATAGATAGGATTTTTTTTTTAAATCACAAATCTCTTTCACCCTCAGTGTTTCAGAAATAACACTATACTTTCCTTTTTTAAAAGATTTTATTTATTTATTTGACAGAGAGAGAGAGAGAGATCACAAGTAGGCAGAGGGGCAGGCAGGGGTGGAAGAGGGGAAGCAGGCTTCCTGCCGAGCGGAAAGCCAATGTGATGTGGGGCTGGATCCGGAGACTCTGGGATCATGACCTGAGCTGAAGGCAGAGGTTTAACCCACTGAGCCACCCAGGCGCCCCAACACTGTACTTTCTAAGCTGTGCTTGAGCCGCAATGGTTTGCCATATGGCAGTGAGCAACAGTAGCATTATGGCTTTAGGGTACATTTTCAATGTTTATTTATGCTATATAATGCCTTCAGTCTGACTTCCAACAGGCCCAGTAGAATTTCTTTCAGATGTCAGTCTTTGAAGTTGAAGACGTTTCTCTGCTGGTGAAATATACTCACGAATTACCATGAATTATTTAATTCACTTCATTGTATGAATGACAAATGACTAATAAAAATTACTTGGATTTTCCTGATGCTATCATATTCATGACTCATTAAAAATGCTTTGGGGGGCTACTTTTTCTATTTATTTGTTTGATTTTATAAATAACCTTTTTAGTTTATAATAGTTTTAGATTTATAGAAAAATAATGCATATAGAACAGAAAGTTCCTTTATTCTCTATACCCCATTCCCCCTAGTGTTAACATCTCTCATTGTTATGGTAGATTTTTTTAAAAAACTTTTTCTTTAAAGATTTTATTTATTCATATGAGAGAGAGAGAAAGAGAGAGACAGAGAGAGCACAAGCAGGAGGAGAGGTAGAAGCAGATTCCCCACTGAGCTGGGAGCCTGATACAGGGCTTGCTCCCAGGACCTGGAGATCATGACCTGAGCCAAAGGCAGATGCCCAACCATCTGAGCCACCCAGGCGCCCCTGTTATGGTAGATTTATTACAGCTACTGAACCAATATTAACTAAACTCCATCATACTTTGGTCGTATTTACTCAGTTTTTAACCTGGTACTCCTTTCCTCTCCCAAAATCCCAGGCACAATAGCATTTGCACATTGGGATTCTCTAGACTGTGACATGAAGTCTTGAAAGGATTCTTAGAGGATGACAGATGCTATTCTGATCACATCATATCAAGAGTATGTGCTTTCAGCATGACTTTTCATTATTGATGTTAATCTTGATCGCCTGGTGGAGTTAGCATTGGCCATGTTTCTAGTTTGTAAAGTTATTCCCCCCTTTCTTTACTGTATTCTTGAGGGGTAAGTCACTATATGCAGCCCACATTTAAGGGATAGGTATTTATCTTCCATCTTTTTGATGTGGGGTTATGTATATATATTATCTGGAACTCTTGTGCATAGGAAGACAATCCTTTACTTATGTATTTATTCAGTTATTTATTTGTATCCTAATGGACTCCAGGATATTTATTTCATACTCTAGGGTATAATCAATATTATGTTTTTGCTCAAATTGTCCCAAACCTTGGCCTCTGGGAATTCTTTCAGTTGGCTTCTGTATCCCTTTGGCATATCTCACCACTGTGTGTGTGTGTGTTTGTGTATCTTTGTTTTGTTTTGGACCTATAAGATGATCTCAGCTCATCTTGTATATTCCCTGTCCCAGAATTAGAATTGGCCATTTCTAAGGACCTCTGGTTTCTTTTATTGGAAATTATCATTAGAAGCCAAGATTTGGGCACTAAGTGTACCCATTGCTATTGACAATTGTTATTGTTACCTGTCATTGTTTTTAGGTTCTCTCAAGTGACAGAGCAAGGAAATACATGTGTGTATATATATATTTTTATAGATTTTATTTATTTATTTGACAGACAGAGATCACAAGTAGGCAGAGAGGCAGGCAGAGAGAGAGAGGGGGAAGCAGGCTCCCTGCTGAGCAGAGAGCCCAATGTGGGGCTCGATCCCAGGACCCTGAGATCATGATCTCAGCCGAAGGCAGAGGCTTAACCCACTGAGCCACCCAGGTGCCCCACATGTGTGTATATTAACCTGCATATATACACATCCCAGTAAGTATTTTTACATCTAAGTATCTGTAATAAGTCAAACTTGAGATCAATCTTTTTTTTTTTTTCACGTTCTTTTCTTTATTTCCCAAAGTAGTAAGAAGGATGTTAAGTTCCATGGGTTATGGATTGTAAAGTTGTATGTTCTATTGTGAGCTTCTCTCAGCTTGGCTCCTGTCATCTCCCACCCCAGTTCTCTCTTAAGCAGAATTCAGTCCTCCTATCCTCCCACACATTCAGACACTCAACATTTGTCTGATATTTCTGGGGGCTGGGAAGCCCAGACTGAGGTGCTGGCAGGCTGGGTGTCTCCATGAGGACCACTTCCTGGTTCCTGGGTCCCGACCTGGTGAAAGCGCCACAAACTTCAGTCCATTCTGAATGTCTCCAGCTCTAACCTGTTATCACACTATCACACTAGCCTCCTTTATACTTAAATTTTAAATTTAAAATTAAAAAAAAATTTTTTTTAACTGAGTATAGGCTGAAAATAAAAAGAAAAAAAAAGAAAGAAAGATTGGTTTTCATGATATGTTCCCTTATTTCTTCAAAGGAACCTAGAATTATTTATTACATTTGGTTAATGCATTTTGAATATAACTAAGGTATTTAATATATATTAATATAATTAATTAATATTAATAATATTAATATAACTAAGGTATTTAAATAAAAAACCCTCAGTTTGTTTCTCAACTGAGAAACATACTGAGGGTTTTGGAGGGTTTTGGAGGGAGTTGGGTGTTGGGTCAGCCTGGTGGTGGGAATTAAAAAGGGCACGTATTGCATGGAGCACTGGGTGTGGTGCATAAACAATGAATTTTGGAACACTGAAAAAAAATTAAATTAAATTAAAAACTACCTCTGTCTGAAAACAAATAAATAAATAAATAAATAAATAAATAAAGGCAGAAAGCTGAAACTAGTTTATTGTTATTGAAGCCAACACCTTTCCCCTTTCACTAATTGGTAAAGAAAAAACAAACAAACATGTGGAGGGTTGTGACCAGCTGTAGTTTTTCTGAAAACAGAAGAAAGAGGCTTAAATTATATTAGAAGAAATATAAGGGGGAAATATTCTGATAAAGAGAGTTGCTAAATGTTGGAATGTAAGATAAGAAAAGTTAGAATTTTTCCTCTGTTTTTTAAAATTAGGACAGATTCCCAGCTGTCTAGAATAGTAGGTGTTTTCTGATTTTCAAAGTTCTTTTCCCTCCCTGAATTCTGGCACCCTTCACATCTGGAATCAAAACCTTAGCATAGGAAAGCCCCTACTTTGAAGATGGGGGGGAAGGTGTGCAAAAAGAAAAGAAAGATTTCACACTTAAAGAAATCTTACTTATAATAAAGGTGAAAATAGAAATTGGGTTATATCTACCATTTGAGCTATACTTTCATGCCTTTTCATATTTTTCAGTATCAAGTAAATCTATATTGAAAGATTGATCTTCCTCTTTTTCATAGCCCCTGATGGTTAATAGAAACTGACTACAGGAACTAATGGATGTTTCCTTCTAATCAATAAGTAAATGGCCAGATAGTCACAGCTTTATACCATTCTCTTTTTTAAAATAATTTTTTAATTTTTTATAAACATATAATATATTATTAGCATGTATGTATATAGTGTATTAGGGTATATAGCATGTATGTATATAGTGTATTAGTATCTATATAATGTATTAGGGTACAGGTCTGTGAATTGCCAGGTTTACACACTTCACAGCACCCACCATAGCACATACCCTCCCCAATGTCCATACCCCCACCACCCTCTCCATACCCCCATCCCCCTGGCCACCCTCAGTTTGTTTTGTGACATTAAGAGTCTCTTATGGTTTGTCTCCCTCCCAATCCCATCTTGTTTCATTTATTCTTTTCCTACCCCCAAGCCACCCACGTTGCATCTCCACTTCCTCATATCAGGGAGATCATATGATAATTGTCTTTCTCCGACTGACTTATTTCCCTAAACATAATACCCTCTAGTTCCATCCATGTCATTGCAAATGGCAAGATTTCATTTCTTTTGATGGCTGCATAGTATTCCATTGTGTATATATACGACCTCTTCTTTATCTATTCATCTGTTGATGGACATCTAGGTTCTTTCCATAGTTTAGCTATTGTGGACATTGCTGCTATAAACATTCGGGTGCACGTGCCCCTTCGGATCACTACATTTGTATCTTTAGGGTAAATACCCAGTAGTGCAATTGCTGTCATAAGGTAGCTCTATTTTCAACTTTTTGAGGAACCTCCATGCTTTTTCCAGAGTGGTTGCATCAGCTTGCATTCCCACCAACTGTGTAGGAGGGTTCCCCTTTCTCCGCATCCTCGCCAGCACCTGTCATTTACTGACTTGTTAATTTTAGCCATTCTCACTGGTGTGAGGTGGTATCTCATTGTGGTTTTGATTTGTATTTCCCTGATGCCCAGTGATGTGGAGCACTTTTTCATGTGTCTATTGGCCATCTGGATGTCTTCTTTGCAGAAATGTCTGTTCATGTCCTCTGCCCATTTCTTGAATGGATTATTTGTTCTTTAGGTATTGAGTTTGCTAAGCTCTTTATAGATTTTGGATACTAGCCCTTTATTTGATATGTTGCTTGCAAATATCTTCTCCCATTCTGTCAGTTGTCTTTTGGTTTTGTTAACTGTTTCCTTTGCTGTGCAGAAGCTTTTGATCTTGATGAAGTCCCAATAGTTCATTTTTTCCCTTGCTTCCCTTGCCTTTGGCGATGTTCCTAGGAAGAAGTTGCTGCGGCTGAGGTCAATATACCATCCCCTTTTTAAAAAGCCATTTTTTCCAAGTTACTTCCTGCTAAACTGTCCTCACTTCTACAACTCTTTAATTGTCTATCTGGAGGTAAGCAAAGGTAAGTTTCACATAAACAAAATGGTTTAAAACAAGATGGTTTAAACACTTGTTTTAGCACTGTAATGATTTATTTTCTCTACAGAATATTTATTTTTGGGCACCTGGGTGGCTCAGTGGGTTAAAGCATCTGCCTTCAGCTCAGGTCATGATCTCAGTGTCCTGGGATCGAGCCCCACATTGAGTTCTCTGCTCAGGAGGGAGCCTGCTTCCCCCCATCTCTCTCTGTCTGCCTCTCTGCCTACTTGTGATCTCTGTCTGTCAAATAAATAAATGAAAAAAAAAAAAGAATATTTATTTTCATATGTCATATTCAGGCTAGTAATAAAATTATTTTGCATGGTGAGAATGGAGTGTATTGGAAAGAGTCCTAAAAGACCTAGGTTTTGCTCCTGGCTCTACCACATACTACTGATGTGATCTGGGGTAAGTTGGTTAATGCTCTGAGTTTAATTTGCTGGTCTGAGATACTTAAGAAATACTTATCTTACAAGGTTATCATGACTTTTCATGTATGTGAGTTCATTCATGTGCTAAGAACAAGGCTAAAGTACTCATTAGATGGCTGTTACTATTATTACCATTATTATTAATCATTTTACATTCAGCAGTTCATCAGCATTGAATTCCTATGGTGTGTTGGGCATTATGTGCTTATAAAAATGAATCGAGGAGTGCCTGGGTGGCTGAGTGGGTTAAGCCTCTGCCTTCGGCTCAGGTCATGATCCTGGGGTCCTGGGATCGAGCCCCACATCAGGCTCTCTGCTAGGCGGGGAGCCTGCTTCCTCCTCTCTCTCTCTGCCTGCCTCTCTGCCTACTTGCGATCTCTGTCTGTCAAATAAATAAATAAAAAATCTTTAAAAAAAATAAAAATGAATCGAACACAGCCCTATTCTCAAGGAATTCATAGCATTGTGGGAAAAATATAAAATTAGTTTGAATTGATAAATAATGAGGGAGAAAGCTCAGAAATAAGCTTAGGGGTAGGAGGAGTTCATTCAAGGCCAAAGAATGCCTGATGCACAAAGCAAAAGAAACCAAGACTATAGTATCTTTTTTTTTTTTTTCCTGAAAAGGCCTATACAGTATGGCTATTATTATACTAATGATGACACTCTGAAATATACTAGAAAGCAATTATATATCTCAAAGTTCTATTATTAAAATTCTCCAATTTATTGTAAAATAGTAGGGAAAATGCAGATAGGAAGCAAAAGGAGGAGAATGAGATTGAAGGGGAGGAAGATGTGAGAACCATGACAGATGATCTAACCTCTTTATGTGAATTTCATCTTCAGTTTCCTCTTCTGTGAAATTGGGATCATTCCTTTAGTGATCTCATAGTTTTGGAATAAGGATTAAAAGTTCATACATGTAAAGCCCTTAAAATAGTGCTTGGGACATGGGAAGTGCCTGGTGATTATTAGCTAATCCATCTGGTGTGGTGGGAGAGGAATGATTACAGGTCCAAAATAGATTGACAGCATGACTTCAAAAGTTTATGAGATCTTAGAGAAGTCACTCTCTGAGCCTCAGTTTCTCCTTTCAAAACGAAGTTCCTAGGGTAGAAAAATGATCTCTAAAATCCTTTCCAGCTTTTGAATTGTGATCATGTCACAGAAAATACTGGGTAGTTATGACCAAGTTCCTGACTTTATTGGGGACAGAGACTCCCTATGAGAGAGGATGGAGGCCTGAGAGGACACCTGGCGAGGGTTGTTAAGGATACATTTTAATTTCTTCAACATTTTTTTCAGAAAGTGAGGCAGAGGTATTCTTGGTTCAGGCTCCTTCCATTAAGTGTTCAGTTAGGCTTTTAATGATTTTTCCCAAGTAGCATGAGGACAGCTTGTAGGTCTCTTGGTCTTTATCTTGGGAGTGGGTGGATCCCTGAGATTCTTATAGAGAAGATCAAAATTGAAACACAAACCAGAATCACGAGTCCTCCAGAACTAGGACACTGGCTGAGCCAAAAGGGTGGCTCCCTTGGATCAGCTACCAGACACATGGTGCTTGGTTTTCACCCACTTGCTGAGAGCATTGGCTCGTCGTTAGGCAGCTTACTTGCCATTCCATGAGAGATGATGGGAATTTCAACTATGCAAGGAGTAGGAGACTAGGCCCCTGGTGCTTTCCTCCTTCTGGGGCTGTCCCCCTTGCTGACCACAGGCTTTGTGGCTTCACAAGAAGTAAAAGCAGAGTGTTACATCCCCCGAAGAACGCCACAACATAGTTATTCTGTGCTTTCTTCTCTTGACATTAGTACCAAAAGAGAGTAAGAATGTAAACATCTGTTTTATATAAGCTAATTCTAGACTTTTAATTTGATTAGTATAAGAGAATATTTGATGTGATTAATTTTCCAGTTACAACACAATGGCTTTCCGTTCTTCTATTGCCTTCTTAAGGGAGGCAAGAGAAGAAAAAATAACCGAACCTTCATTTTTTTTTTTCCATTTCATAACAGTGTCAAGTATAACCATTAGGGTTGGTGCAAAAGCAACCTACTTTAAATTCAGTTGTAATAACAAGTTACCTATCCTGTAGAAATGTGCTAAAAAAAAAACAAACCCATAAATAATGCTGGGCCTCATTAGGCAGAGAACCAGATATCCTGGGAAGGATCATTCATTGAGGATAGCATCAAACCATCTAGTGGTTTGTGGGAGACAGTTTACAATAAAGCAGTGTATGTCCTTACCAATTTACAGCAATCTTCAGGATTTACTCTTCTAAGTCAATGTTTTTCTGAGCTATGCTCTGTCAGACCTAGTGTGATGAATGCTTCAAATGAGGTGATCACTTGAACTACTTAACCAGCAAGGAGGATCATATCTTCTCCAGAGAAGGGAGAAGAATTTTAAGAGAGAAAACTGGATCAGGGAGAGGATTTTAGTATTGACTTCGCTGTAAGTGAGCCCACGCTACTTTTAAAAAGATGGTACCTTTTCACACCCCCCCGATGCCCCAAATATAAACTTAGTGATGAGAACCTATATGAAGAGATTTTCGAGAGCTAATTTGCTGACTGTTAGCGTGACACTAGAAGTGGTACACAATCTGCTACATGTCTCCAGAGTTGGCTATTGTATGAATCTGCAGGCAGAGCTCATCTCTACTCCACTCCCATGTCCTACCTCCCAGGACCTTCTAGGACTTCCTGGAGAAATTTGGAGGTGTAGGGGTGATACAGGATAGATCTATGATAAGATAGATAAACCAAGCCAGCTCCAGGTAAATAAAAAATTCCTTCACGTTTTCCTCTTGTCCCGGTCTCTGACACGGAGTCTTTAAAGAGCATTTTTGACTTGGGCCTGTTTGGTGCTACCTATGCGGATCTCTTCATAAAAAGCAACTGAAGAATAATAATACTTTTGATACTGTTCTCACAGTCTCTCCTTGTCTCTCTTATCCATTGCTCTTATTTTTAGTTCACGCCCTCAAAATCTCCAGCCTGAGGACAGCACTGGAAAGCAGTGAGGAGCACTGGCTTGGCAGTCAGCTGCCTAGGTTCAAGCCCTGGTTCTATGGCTCATTAACATTGACCTTTAGACAAATGGCTTAAACTCTCTGAGTTTCAGTTTCTTTAGGTGAGGAATATTGTTAATATTATTACTGCAACCTCCTTCTTTTCCCCATTTCGCTTCCTTTATTCTATTCCTCACTCATTGTTTGAGTGATTTTGCTGAAATATACTAATTTTTTTCTGTTCTTCAGCTTCAATTCTTTCAGTATCTTTTTATGCCCTCAAGATATAATCTTGAGTCCGCTTTATGCAGGTACAACCCAACTGTGTTGGTACCTCAGGCTTTCCCTCTGTGTTTCCTGTCTCTTCCCGGGCTTATCTATAGATATCTTGGAGCAGGATACCCAAGAAATCAAGTCTGCATCTGTGTATGTGGGACCCAAAAATGTGGGGTTGTTTGGGCCCCATGGGGTAGGTCATTGACCAATGAGAATGGAGGTGATAAGTAAGTACTTCCCCTTTTACCACACCGACTCCCCTTTCTCCTTCACAACAGTCTTGAGACACCTAACCTCAGGGCTTTTAGTCAGTTCCATGAGACCCAATAACCCAGAGCATATAGAGGCCACCTTCTTAATGTACCTTACCCACGATCTCTTCCCTACTGCAATACTCCTATCCTTCATGCCTGCAGCCTGGGAATCACACCCAGACCTTCATCTCAGGCTCTACTTTCTTGGGATCTTCTGCCAAGATGGTCAGATAATTTTACAGCTGAAATGAATTTTAGAAATTGTGTAGTATGACGGGTTTGTGATGGACAGAACTGAAGTAATTAGTACTAAAGCAAGACAAAATTCACAGACAGTGCTCCTTCCAACCTCACAGAGACTGTTTTTAATAACAAAAGCAGGAAATGGGCTAGAATATATTGTTATTTCTGGGCAATACTCTGATTTAGGCATAACTATTCTTTTTTTGCCCAACCCTTCCTACCCCCACCCTGGGCCATGCCCCCTTCTTAACCCAATCATTTCTCCTAAGTGTATTCTTGGTATACTCAGCTGACTGCAGGCCAAAGTCTATTTTCAGGGACTCATTTATTTTAAAGTGTAAATAAAATTTCTGCCCACAGGCTTCCTCGTCTCCAGAGATCTGTATTTCAACAGAGATCAAACTTTATTGAAAAGTAGTGGAAGAACCCAGGTGTGTCTCTCCTGCATCACAAATCATGTAGTCATCAATTACATGAAACTGAAGTGGAGACATGCATCTGGGATTACAGAAGATAAATGTATATTCCACACGCATACATATATAAGTACAAATGCTTTCTGAGACACTGAATATTCCTTTCCTTTCTTAACCCTCTTTTCTTACCACAATGCCCCATGGACATTAAGCATGTTCTCAAGTGCTACCACCCACTTAGATATCAGGATGTTAGTGAAGCTATAAAAGACTTTCTATAAACAAATAGTTTTTTTTTTTAAAAGCTCCCCTAGTTATCGGTTTCTTCCAAAGCATTGTGTCTCCAGTGCATATACGTTAGGTTCAAACTTTCCAAAACTGTATCCTCAAATACATACAATGGAAGGCATAATACTTAAGTTTTACCGTGAACTTGCTACATTCCTAGACACTGGGCTAAATGAAGTACAATCATCCTTTGATTTTACTCTCAGGTAAAGAAAGACAATGATTCTAGGGATGGGAAAGAGATGAGGCAAGCTGTCGCAGTTTACCACCTTCAGAGAGTTTCCTGGTCATGACCTCTACCTCTGGAGGTGGAACCAAGGTAGAACCTAGAAGGCTGCCTGGGTTCAGAAGATGGAGGTGATTTCCCATAATCAAACTAATCAGACTAAGAAGCTTGAGTTTGCAGGAGAGAGAACCAGAAGGTGTTAGGTAGATTGAAAACTCTGGAGATCTGAATGGAGTCCTCCTTATATATTCAGCTGAGTACTGACCAGCATATGCATGTTAGAAAATTGCCTAAGGCTGAGGAAATAACCGCTTGAAAAGAATAAAGGTAACAGTCTCTACAGTACATGGGGATGGGAATAAGTCTGTCCCCACCTGTCAACATGGAAAACCTCACGATTCACAGAATTTTGGTAGAGTGACAGATGGTCTTTACTCAGTAATGGGAAATAACTAGTTCTAGACTGAAAACTGCTTTGGTCTGACCTAACAATTTTTAAAAGTCAGTCCCCAAAGGATCAAACTGTTTCCAAATAACTTAATTCTGCCCCAGAAAAAGAGCTCAAGAATATTTATAGGAATACAAAAATATCCCATATCTAAAAGTAAAATTCAGTGTCTGACAGCCAATTGAAGATTATGAGGCCACAAAGGAAGCAAAACAATACAACCAGAAAAAATCAACAAGCAGAAAAAGTCCATTGAAATTGATGCAAAACTGACACAGGTATTAAAATGATCAGTCAAGGACATTAAACCCGTTACTGTAAGTGTATTTCACATATGCATACACTTAAAATGAGACACGGAAGATATAAAAAAAATCCAAATCAAATTTCTAGAGATGAAAAATACACTGGATAGGACAGAATAGACTAGGCAGTGGAGAAGAAAAAATGAGCGAACTTGAAGAAATAGCTATGGGAACTATCAACAAATGAAACCCAATGAGAAAGGAAAACAATAATTTAAAAAAATGAACCGGGTATCAGGGAGCTGTGCAACAACTTCAGATGGCCTCATGTATGTGAACTGGTGCCCTCACAGGAAAGGAGGACCTTATTTGAAGAAATAAAGGCCAAAAATTTCCAGTTTTGATGAAAACCATGTATTGACAGATACAAGAATTTTGATAATCCGTAAGTAAAAGAAAAATGAGAGGAACAGCACCAAGGCATAATCATAATCAAACTGACTAAAACAGTGATAATGGGGTGCCTGGGTGGCTCAGTTGTTAAGCGTCTGCCTTCAGCTCAGGTCATGATCCCAGGGTCCTGGGATCGAGCCCCACACTGGCCTCTCTGCTCATCAGGGAGCCTGCTTCTCCCTCTCTGTTTTCCCCTCAGCTGTCTCTCTCTGTCAAATACATAAATAAAATCTTAAAAAAAATACAGCGATAATATGAAAACTCTTCAATGCATCAAAGAAAAGGATAGATGTAGTTTATACAAATGTAAATATGATAGAGATTTCTAAACTTTTAAAAAAGATTTTATTTATTTGTGAGAGAAAGAGCACAAGCAGGCAGAGTGGCAGGCAGAGGCAGAGGGAGAAGCAGACTCCTCGCTGAGCAAGGAGCCCAATGCAGAACTCAGTCCCAGAATACTGGCATCATGACCCAAGCCAAAGGCAGATGCTTAACCGACTAAACTCCCCAGGGGTCCCATGATAGAGATTTCTTACTGGGAACAAGGCAAGCAAGAAGACAGTGAAGTAATATCTTTAAAGTACTGAAAGAAAAATAAAAACCTGTCCATTTAGAATACTCTCTCAGAAAAAAAAAATCTTTCAAAAACAAAAGTGAAATAAAGATTTTCAAATCCACAGAAGTGAAAGGTGTTTTCACCAGCAGAACTACACTATAGGAAATATGAAGGCAAGTCCTTCAGGGAGAAGGGAAATGATATCACCTGTAAATTTAGATCTTTGAACAGCACCAGAAATGATGAGTATAGTGTAAATATATAAACTTTTTTCTTATTATTTAAGTCTCTTTGAAAGGCAATTGCCTATTTAAACAACAAAAAAGAACATCAACATAATGTGGGGTTTAAAAAAAAGTAAAGTAAAATAAAATGAACCACAATAACAAAATGTTGTGAGGGGAGTAATGGGGGTATACAATTCTGAAGTTATTTTACTATGCATGAAGTAGTGCTATTCTTTGAAGGAATATTGTCATTGAGTTTATACACTATAAACCCTGAAACAAGCACTGAAACAGTTATAGCTAATAAGCCAGCAATGGAGATACAAGGAGTCATAAAAATATTCAGTACATCCAAAAGAAAGCAAAAAACAGAAAAGAACAAAGAACAGAGGGAACAAATAGGAAAGAAATTGCAGGATTTAAGTCTAACCTTATACATAATCACATTGCATGTAAATCGTCTAATCTTATACATAATCACATTGCATGTAAATCGTCTAATCAGCCCAATTAAAAGGCAGAGATTATTCAATTGCATTAAAAAAAAGTGAGACTGAATTGTATGGTGCCAACAAGAAACACACTTTCAGTATAAAGACACAAATAGCGGGGCACCTTGGTGGCTCAGTGGGTTAAAGCCTCTGCCTTTGGCTCAGGTCATGATCCCAGGTCCTGGGATCGAGCCCCGCATTGGGTTCTCTGCTCAGCGGGGAGCCTGCTTCCCTTCCTCTCTCTCTGCCTGCCTCTCTGACTACTTGTGATCTCTGTCAAATAAATAAATAAAATCTTAAAAAAAATAAATAAAAAAATCTTTAAAAAAATAGGGTAAAAGTGACAGGATAGAAAAGGATATATCATGCTAATACTAATCGAAAAACCTGGAGTCACTATATTATTATTACCTGATATATTTCAGAACAGATAATATTACCAGGGATAATGAAGATAACTTCATTTAAGAGGATATGATAATTTTAAATGTTTATGCATCTAATTGTAGGGCTTCAAGATGCATAAAGCAAGAACTACAAGAAGAAATAGACACATCCACAATTACAAGCTAGCGATTTGGACCGATGGAATAGGCAGAAACCAGTAAGGATAGAGAAAATTGGAATGACGCTATCATATGACTTAATTGACATTTATAGAACATTCTGTCTACCAACAAATGTTCTTTTTTTTTTAAATACTTTTTAAAAAACATTTTATTTATTTATTTGACAGACAGAGATCACAAGTAGGCAGAGAAGCAGGCAGAGAAAGGAAGGGAAGAAGGCTCCCTGCTGAACAGAGATCCGGATGCGGGGCTCAATCCCCCAACCCTGGGATCATGACCTGAGCCACCCAGGCGCCCCAACAAACGTTGTTTTTAAGGGCTCCTAGAACATATTCACCAAGATGGATCATTTGATACTTATTAGGTAGGCAGTATCATTCTTAGTATTTGCAATTAGGTGACTGTAACTTAACAGTTACAAGTTAGGTGACTTATTGGAGATACACAGTTATCAAGTATCACTGCTGGGCTTTGAACCCAGGGTATCTGACCCAGAACTCTTCATCACTAGGCTCTATGACCTTCCCTGAACACCTGGAACAGCTCAGCTCTCAGTGAAAACTCTAGGACGTAGAATGCAATCCTTTTTAAATAAACAAAGGAGTGCGCTACTCAAAAAGCATTCTGTAAATACTGCTTGGAAAGGAAGTACTTTCCCTGTCTGCTCTCATATTCCCACTCAGCCCAAATGGCCTGTCTGCTTCCTTTAAGTGACATGACTTATAGGTGCCATAAACTCCGGTCCCACTGCTGCTGAGTCTAAAAAAGAAGACAGTTGCAGACAATAACATGTTGATGGGAGCTGTCTCTCCCTCAGGCTGCGTCTGTGTGTGAGAGACGGGTGGTCTAATACACAAGCGAGGGGGGACCAAGGGGCACGCTTGCCCTCCTTAGAATGCCAGCATCCACACAGCAATTCCTCTTCCGCGAAGGAAATGCTTTTATCTAAAATGGAGCAAAGACTCTCTAGCTTATGGTTGCTTTTCTTTGTCTACCTTCTTATCTCTGTTATTAGTTCTACAATGTATGTAATAATTACAAGATGGAAAAACTTGGTAATGTTTTCCAGGGCGAGGTTTCCTTACTTATCGGCAAGAAAATGCCATGGAGGGGGAACACCTTTTTAATGGATCTGTGCCTGAGACTTGGCACATGGCTGTTCTATGGGAGGAAATGTGACATGGGGATATTATTCTGCTTCACCATGCTAAGAGGAGGATTCAAACTGCTCAGGAGCATGAATTTCGATGATGAAATTTAAAAAAAAATCAGTTTTCTCCTCGATATGCGCTCTTCCTCTCTCCTCATGCACTCCCCTGGACCTCCATCCTGTTTTCACATCCAGCTGCCTGCCCTTCGATCTCTCCTAACCACAGTCAGTGGCTCCCCAGTTCCTGCTGTCTCTCTCATTTCCCTCCCCAACTCCTTTCCTTTTTCCTCCCGCGTCTGGCCGGTCCAGCTCTCCCCTCCCGCCCTCCGCAGTCCCCGAGGAGATCAAAGAGTGACAGTGAGGCTGCAGCCCGGAGAGCCGCCTCCAGCTCCCCCTCCCGGCTGGGCTGAGTTGTGGGCTGCGAGGCTGGAGGCTGGGCCGGGGCGTCTTGGCTTCTGGGGGGGGATTAGGAAAGCGGTGTCTGCAGCGGCGGCACTGCATACCGTACAAGCAACATTCCCTTTGTGCTAGTTCGTGTGCTGTCCCCTCGGCTTGGGACTTGGCCACACGTTCCTGAGAGCCATTGTTCGCACTGAGGTTCTGCGGGTCGGGAGCAGCGCCGGGCGGGAGCCGGGCTGACCCTCGGGGCGCTTCCCTGGTACCGAGCTGACCCCGGCGTCGGTGGAGAGAGAAGTCGCCCTCCCAGAGGGGGCTCCAGCGCCAAGGAGGTGGGGAGGGGGCGGCCGCTGGCCAATCAGGAGGCGAGGCCTCGCCGGGCTTCCCTCCGCGCTCCCGAGCGAGCGGCGCACAGTGGAAAGTTGGGAGCGTGAGTGGCTGGCCCCGGCGGAGAGCGGCGGCGGCGGCGGCGAGGGCGGCGGGACTCGGCGCGGCGCCGCAGGGCTCGGAGCGGCCCCCGGGGCATGGGCCGGGCGCGCTGCCCGCTCTCCGCGACACGCCGCGCGCGGCCCGCGGGCACCTAGCCGTCCCGGAGGAAGCTGCGTCCAAACAAAAGCTGCCGCATCTCCGCCCGCTCAACCCCTGCGGGGCTGCGGGGTTGGTGTCGGTCCCCCTCGGACTGTCGCCTCCAAACTCTTCGCTGGGTCCGAGAGCTTTCGAGAGCCCAATGAGCTGCCCTGAGCGGAACCCCCCTGCGTGCCGTTGAGGAGGGCTAAGCACAGGGCTAAGGCGCCCCCCGGGGGGGGGGGGGGAGAAAAAGAAAAGAAAAAAACAAAAATAAAGAAGGAAAGAAAAGACAATGATTTCCTGGGACATTGTCCACACCGTATTCCTGTTTGCGCTTCTTTATTCTTCCCAAGCGCAAGATGCAAGCCCCCAGCCCGACACCGGGGCTGAGGAAATTCCCGAGGGGGCCTCCACCTTGGCTTTTGTGTTTGATGTGACGGGGTCCATGTATGATGACTTAGTTCAGGTGATCGAAGGGGCTTCCAAAATTTTGGAGACGTCTTTGAAAAGACCCAAGAGACCACTTTTCAACTTCGCCTTGGTGCCTTTCCATGATCCAGGTAAGGGAAATATTTGTTCTTTGTGTTTGTTATTTCTCATGATTACCTTATGTCTTACGCTCCAAAATTATTTCAGTGCTAGGAAGTTTCCAAACCTTTTTTTTTAACCTGTAGCTGAAACCCATTGTAACAAAGAGCTACTCTTTGGCATCTGACTTTGCTCCCCGATTCCTCCTCAGGTCTTGTAGGTGTTTGGGCAGTGGTCCCCAAACCTGGAAGCATGGAACTACAGTAGAAACCAGACCCCAGAGTCCCCAGCAAGAACGTGGAAACTGGAGTTCATTGACTTTTTAATTTTAGATCTAAAGAATGCTTAATTATGAAGGCAGATTTGGACCTGGGTATCCAGCAGCGCTGCTGGTAGAGCTCCCATCCCGGCTGAGAGCACACTTAGGATAACTCAAATGAGAGGGGGAGGAAAAACCTGTTGTGTGAGACCCAGGAAGCTTGTTGAGTAATTACTAGTGGAACCAAAGAGATGAAACTAAGAGAGAAGCCATTCATTTCTTAACTGAATCTATTCATCTTTGCCCCCAGTCATCATTAGTTCGGTTCCCAGATGGGTTGAAACATTATGTCCGTGTCTCATCCAGTAGAAATGCATGTAATTTGGTCGTCGGTGCTCTTTAAAGGTAGCTGAAGCAAAATAACTGTACTTTTACCCCTAAAGCCATGGGTTTCAGCTGCTCCACGGTAACATGATCCTATTTACTTTTTTTTCCGTTTCTATTTCAAGTGGTACCTTCCTGTGAGGTTCAGAGGAGCCCTCATTGTCATTGCCAGGGCAGCATTGCAGGGGGAGCCCTGGGGCTCGCTGTCTGACAGCCACCTGAGTTTCATTAGCACAAGTCCCTGCCCAGTTGAAGAAATACAGCAGTGGTTTCTTAAAAGTCCTCCCCCACTGTTCTCCCACATTTTTCCTGCTTTGAAAGTCTCTCCACCTAGAAGACCTCGACACAACCTCTTCGCAATGGGAGCTTGATACTGAAAATCTTGAATTCTTTTCCTTGCGCATTTTGACAAACATGAGTTCACATTATTGCTAGGTCTTAAACGGGCTTTCTAAAAAAAAAAAAAATGGCATGGGGAGAAATTTAGAGACTGGGAGACAGGGAGAAACTGGGACTTTCTGGGATTTTTAAAAATTCTTCAGATAATGAAAATAAGAACCTATCCTACTTTTCTGGGACATACTGAAGAGTAGGATAGGTTTTTCCACACTTCTACATCGATTAAGCACGAAATGTTCTGCATATTTGAATAAAGAATTAAATGGTCCTTTGCCGTTTTTACTGTCTTAGATACCTCGTGTGTTATGTTTCGATTTATTAAATGTCAGGATGCCAGTTGTGAAGCAGTTCAAGACTTTTGTTGTTTTGGAATAGCTTTTGTGTATTTCTTCTATGGGGATATAGTGGAAGTTGGCTAAAAAAATAAAGTAAAAACTGTTTTCTCTAATTAACATCACAATATGCTCTTCTCCAAAAGACTCTTGTGAAATGATGTTGCTGCTCACAACACAAAAAAAATCGCCTCAAGTCATGAATGGAAACTGGATCATCATGATATTTTGAAGCGATATGAAAAATTATTGGAATAAATTGTATTGTGGTGTGCCGCTTTCCAATTGTTACCAAATGGGAAACTATGCTGTAGTTGACTTTCCTGTAGTACTTGGCATGCTATAGCTTTTTGAAATACTATGAGAAAATGATTAAATTGGTTCCATAAAATTAATTGCATGTATAATTCAGCACAATTAACTTTATTGTGATTCAAAGTAGAGAGAAGTGGCCAAGTGTTTATGTTATCTAAGACTAAAGTATTTTCGAAGATAAAGAGGGAGATAGAAATTAAAACATACTAATAACCTTTAATTTAGTTTGCTAATTCACTTTACTGGATTATGATATTGTCTTTGTGTGACATTTGCGTGTTTGTGTGTGTAGGGTGTGTATAATCATTTAAGAGTTTTTGATTCTCTTGTTCTCTTGATTGGTGATCAGCCTGGAATGACAGAGCCTTGAATGGGGATTGGCAGCTTTACTGAGTGACATTAGCAAAGTCAACTTACCTGTTTCCTCAACTATGAAATGAGAGAATTGGATTTGAGCAGCATCAAGTTCACTTCCGACTATGACATCTTATGGCTGTCTGCTTGACTTGTGGTTGTTTTTCATAGCTCCCAATACATGTCCTTACTGTTGGGTGCTACAGCTGACATGGAGAGAAATAAGGGGCGGATTTTAATACAATAATTATAACCTTGACTACCTACAGCTTTTCGAAGCTGGGTAAGGTCTGAGATATACTCTAAGGCATTTGACAAAAATCTTTAGGCCTTTGTACATGGTTACTTTGGACTTTTGCTTCGCAGTTTGGCTCAAGGTGGGTGTGGGTGTGGGTAAAAATTAAAATACATAGAAAACACAAATGTAGGTGAGGCCGAAGTGTACCAGGTTAACAGGGAAATGGTAAAAATTGTTCAGAAAATGTGCGCATAAGGAAGCTGGTGTCGGAGGACCAGAAACTTGTTCATGGTAGGAGGAAGTACCAGAGAGGACGAGGGTCATGGAAAGTCAAGCCAACCTTGTGATGCTGACTGTGGTTAAGATGGGGTTTTCACTTCCAAAATTACATTTAATGTATAAATTTTTAACAGCGTCATTGAGATATAATTCCCTTAGTATAGAATCATTCATGTAAAATGTGTAATTCAGTGGTCTTCAGCTTATTCACATGTAGAAGCAACCATCACCACAGTCTGGAACATCTTCATCAAAGAGAAACCCTGTGCCTTGTACTTCTCTGTCCCTTGGCTCCCTATCATCCTCCTCCCAGTGCTAAGCAAGCACTAATTTACTTTCTGTCTATAGATTTTCCTGTTCTGGCCTTTCATCTGAATGCAGTCATATAATATGTGGTCTTTTTTGACTGGCTTCTTTCACTTTAGCATAATGTTTTCAAGGTTCATTCATGTCATAGCACGTGTCAGTGCTTTATTCCTATTAATGGCTAAATAGTATTCCATTGTGTGGTTATGCCACATTTTGCTTATCTATTAATCCATAATGGCTATTTAGGATTTTGGCTATTATGAATACTGCTTCTGCCAACATTTATGTACTAGTTTCTGTGTGGATATATGTGATGTTGTAATTTATTAATATATATTTGGTCTTCATTCCCATTTCTTGCATAGAGCTCCTAAAAAAACCCTTGTAATATCTTAAATGATGAGAGCCATAGAGTTGCCTTTTGTTATGTTAGTGGAGTGACTTTTGGATCCCATCTAAGAATGGAGGCTGGTTGCCAGCAGCTTTAACCATGTGATTAGAGAGTTGGAATTTTTCGGTCCCACCCCAGACATCTGGGGAGAGGAGAGGTTTTGGAGGTTGAATCCCTTGCCAGTGGCCAGTGGTTTAATCAGTTATGACTATGTGATGAAGCCTCCATGAAAACCCAATAGGAAAGGGTTTGTATTTCTTTGGGGCAGTTCACCTGTAGAAGTTTTGGGGAGAATGGCACTCTCAGAGAAGGCATGGAAGTTTCACACCCCTGTCTGCATACCTTTCCTCATGCATCTCTTCCATCTGGCTGATTCTGAGTCATATCCTTTTATAAAAAAACTGATAATCTAGTGAGTCAGTGGGTTTCCTGAGTTTTTTGAGCCACTCTAGCAAAAAGAAGGTGGTTGTGGGAGCCTCTGATTTATATCCAGTTGGTTGGAAGTCCAGGTAGCATCCTGGACCCCAGCTGGGCTGGGGGTGGGTTGGGCAGTCTTGTAGAGCTGAACCCTTACCCCGTGGCATCTGGAGAATAGCTTGTTGTGACGTAAGGAAACCTCCCCGTCCCCACATTGAAAGTGGGTGCTCACAACACAGAAGAACGTATGTTTTCATTTTTCTTGGGTACATACCTGGGGGTGGGATTGCTGGGTCATAGCAATTCTATGTTGAATTGTTTGAGGAAACTTCAGACTGTTTTCCAGAGCATGCGTACCATGTTCCATTCCGTCCTGCGGTGTGTGAGCGTTCTGATTCCTTCACATCTTCATCACCGCTAGCTTATTATTGAACTTGTGGATTCTTACATGTTGATTTTTGCTGTGCTTTTTACAGCACTCAAAATGTGTTTCTGTCTTTCTCAGCACACGGCTTGGAGGAGGGCTGATGGTCTTCCTCTAACAGTAGCTCTTTTTCCCCAATCATCCAGTTCTCCTCTCTGTAAGACAGGTACTAAAGACAGAGGAAAGAGAATGGGACAGTGTGTATAGATGAGTCACTTCACATAAAGAAAAATTCTCTCCTTCTCTTTCATTATGTCTCAGGCTTTTCCCCAGGATATCTTTTATGTCTACCTTCATTCATTCATTCACTCACTTACCAGTTATGTTTCAGGCATTGCTTCAGACACCGGGCATACTGTGGTCTGAATAAAAAGAACACTTCTGCACCGACAGAGCTTACGTTCTCCTGGGAGAAGATACCGGCAATAAGGAAAATAATGAAGATATATATGATATGTTTGTTGGTGGTAATTGGTCTGGAGAAAATAAAAAGCAGAAAAAGAGCATGAGGAGTTGGAAGTGAGTTGAGTGTGTTGATATTTAAAATGTGGTGGTTGGGAAGCCCCCAGCTGAAAGGGTACATTGGAACACAGTTGAAGGAGACAAGAGAGGGAGCAATGAGGATATCTGAGGAAAGACTTTTGCAGGCAGAGGAGCAATAAATGAAAATGTTCTGAACAGGAGCATCCTGATATAGTCAAGGTACTGTGAAAAGACCGGGGTATCCAGGCACAGAGGGGGGGGATAGGGAGAGGTTAGGAGGTGAGATCAGAAAGTTGGTAGGGCACATCATGAAAGGGCTCATAGGCCACTGTGACTTTGACTTTTCTCTAAATGAGATGCAGAGCCATTTTAGGGTTTTGAACTGAGTAGTGACATCATCCAACTCATGCATCCACATAAATCATTCTGTGAGTTTGAAAATATTCCAGAGCAGAGCAAGGGCAGAAACAGGGAGGATAGGAGACTGCATTATTCAGGCACAAGAGGATGGTATATCGTGGGTAAAGTTGGTAGCTGTGGAAGTTTGAAGAGAGAGTTGGACTCTGTACATATTTTGAAGATTTAACCAAAAGGATTTAATGATGTGTGAGGAAGAAGAAGACAAAGCCAATGCTGAGGGTCTGTCTTGAGCGAAAGGAAACATAGCCTAGCCATTTACTGAGATGGAGAAGAATGAGCAAGAAGCAGGTTTGAGAAAATGTTTGGGAGGACGAGGCTTTAATTTTTGGATATGGTTAAGTTTGAGATGATTTTTGGTACCCAAGTGGATTTGTTAAGAAGGCAGTTGGATATGTGAAATTAAGGTTCAAGAGAAGAGGTCTGGGTCCGAGATGTAAATTTGTAAAATCCATGTGTAAACATATAGATGATATTTAGGGCTGTGAGTCTAGATGAGCCACTAAGGCACTGATAACTTGAAGTATAGTAAAGGTCTGAGGACCCAACCCTTGGACAGCAGTCGTTAGCACTCGGAGAGATGAGGGTATACCAGCAAAGTAGCCTGAGAAAGGCAAGTCAGAGAGGGAAAAGAGTATGTTATCCTAAAGGTCAAGGGAGGAAAGTATTTTCAGGAAGAAGCACTAATTGGTTAATTAAGAGGAGGATGGAGAATTGGCTAGTCAATTTAGCAATGTGGAAGTCATTGGTGACTCAGCAACCATAGTGAAGTGTAGTGATGGGCGTTTGGAGAGAATTCAGAAGAGAATGGGAGAAAAACAATTGGAAATCTTTGGAATTATATTGTTGTTTCCAACTACTGGAATGGTTGCTTTGTTCATGAAGCGAAAATTGAAATTAGTTTTGATAAATGATTCAACCAGTCTTTTACAAAGTGCAAATTCAATGTGTTAGAAAGAACATCCAATTTGGAACAGAAGATTTGAGTTCTTTTCCTTAGTCTATCATTTGAGCAAATCATTCAGCCTCGCCAGACTTCTGTTTCTCTATCTATAAAATTACTGCCTTGGTAGATTACTATTAAAGTTTGTGATTTTAATGATTGTAATATGGTGAAAGATAAGTGACTGCAAAGGGATTCAAAGTAGCAAGGACTTGGTTCATTGGGAGAAACATCAGATTACTTCCCTCTGTACTTAAAGAGTTTCATAGTAATAAAACCTGTGAGCCCTCAGTGACTTTGTTTGTTTCTTTCTGCAGGACCTTCAAGGTGTTAAGAAAGCACTCTAGGACTTTATGAAAAGATTCTCTTAGACTAATTTTCTGAGCAATAGCAAAATCCCTGGAAGCTGTGATGTCTAGATGACTAGAAAGATTTTTACAAAGAAAATATTGCACATTTAGACTTTGAAAACCTATACAAATTTATATGAACTCAACTTCAAATTGAAATGTTTTGAGTTCCAATATGTATAGGAAAAAGAGCTACAAAGCTATTAGTATCCTTTTGCTTCTAGCATATTCTACAGGAAGAAGGATTTTCATGAGGAAAAGGATTGGTCTTTAAACTCCAGGAGAAATCCAACCAAAGGCAACAAACTAACATTTAAGAACGAGACGAGAGATTTTATTTGGACAATGATAACTCTGTTTCCTAGGTTGATAGAATATTTTAACCTGAGAGAGTAAAACTATGTCCCTGGATGTTTTCTGAGGATATGTAGAGGTGTTTTTCTATGTACAATGAAAACTTTCTCCCCAAATAAAAAGGACCAAATTTTGATAAATCAAATAATGTTTAATGTATTAGGGATGTTTCTATTGAACCAAAACCTCTCTGACTCCCACAGAATGGTGGGGGTTTTTGTTTTTGTTTTGTTGTTGCCATTAAGTTGAGGAGGAGCCTTCTAATTGACTGTTGGTAAATCAGAATTTGATTTCCTTATGGTTTGTTTCTGGTCAAACAAACAATACCCATCCTCGGCGGTCTTTATAAGTCTCCTTACCTACCTTTCTCTCTGACTAGATATTAACCTCCTTGGGTAGGGCCTGCCCCATTTATCTCACAGGTCTGGAACACAGTACACACACACACACACAAATGTTTCATGAATGAATGAATGAATGAATGCTGGAAACAAGAACCAGTGATTTCTCTGGGTATTTTAATCTTGCCTTTCATTTCTGTGACTTTACTTTTTGTTTTTTAAAGATTTTATTTATTAAACAGTGTGGAGATTCCTCCAAAAGTTAAAAATAGAGCTACCCTAAAACCCAGTAATTGCACTACTATGTATTTATACAAAGAATACAAACAGTGATTCAAAGGGGCATATGCACCCCAATGTTTATAGCAGCAATGTCCACAATAGCCAAAACACAGCTTTCTGTATATAGCCCAGATGCCCACTGACAGATAAATGGGTAAAGAAGATAAGAATATGTGGTGTGTGTGTGTGTATACACCTTTTATGTGTTTATAAATATATAAATGTGGAATATATGTATGTATATATAATGGAGTATTACTCAGCCATCAAAAAGAATGAAGTCTTGCTATTTGCAGTGATGTGGATGGAACTAGAGGGTATTATGCTAAGTGAAATAAGTGAGTCAGAGAAAGACAAATATATGATTTCATTTATATGTGGAACTTAAGAAACAAAACATAAACAGGGACGCCTGGGTGGCTCAGTTGATTAAGCGACTGCTTTAGGCTCAGGTCATGATCCCAGCATCCTGGGATGGAGTCCCACATCCGGCTCCTTGCTCGGCAGGGAGCCTGCTTCTCCCTCTGCCTCTGCCTGCCTCTCTGTCTGCCTGTGCTTGCTCTCTCTCTCTCTCTCTAACAAATAAATAAATTAAATCTTAAAAAAAAAACAGATAAACATAGGGGAAGGGAAGGAAAAATAAAATAAGATGAAATCTTATTTTATTCAGAGAGGGAGACAAACCATGAGACTCTTAACTACGGGAAACAAATTGAGGGTTGCTGAAAGGGAAGTGAGTGGGGGGATGGGGTAACTGGGTGATGGGCATTAAGGAGGGCACGTGATGTAATGAGCACTGGGTGTTATGTGCAACTGATGAATCACTAAATTCTACCTCTGAAAATAATAAAACACTACATGTTATTAAAGTGATTTTAAATTTAGAAAATTTGTTTATTTATTTGACACAGAGAGAGGGAGAGAATGCATATGAGCAGGGGGTAGAGCAGAGAAAGAGGGAGAAGTAGAATCCCTGCTGAGTAGGGAGCCTGATGTGGGGCTTGATCCTAAGACCCCGGGATCATGACCTGAACCTAAGGTAGATGCTTAACCAACTGAGCCACCCAGACACCCCATGTAACTTTTCTTTTTAAATCATAACAATCAGAACAAAACTAAACAATATAATGATTTACTAATTCAGCCTTTTGGTGACACATATGTTCCATCTAAGACTGAATATGATTTGGAGATACTGTGATCCAGGTAATGCCTGAGTCTTTGGGTAGTCATTGAATGTTTGTATAGCAGATGAACTTGGGGAAGGATGGATTTCTATGCAGTCTGGAATGTCTTAGCTGAACTACCTTCCATTTTTTACTAAACTGGCTGAAGAAGTATCACAACAAATAAATTAATTTCTAAGAAATACTGTAAACAAAAGACCGGCAGTATAGGTAGTTCTCACAAGTCTACAGGGATTCTCCACCTTGTTTTTATTTTTTCTGACAAATATCCATGAGAATTCCCATCTCTGTGGAGAATAGGAAACAATCAAAACTGGACTCATGTCAATGTAAGGTGTAATGATATCAACTTTCCCTACATGAGTGATATAATGGTTAAATAAGATAATACATGTGAAAATCTTTTAAAAGTGGTATAGAATCGAAGATGCCTGGGTGGCTCAGTCATTGGGCATCTGCCTTTGGCTCAGGTCATGATCCCAGGGTCCTGGGATCGAGCCCTGCCTCGGGCTCCCTGTTCAGTGGGAAGCCTGCTTCTCCCTCTCCCACTCCCCCTGCTTGTGTTCCCTCTCTCTCTGTGTCTCTCTCTGTCACATAAATAAATAAAATCTTATAAAAAATGTGGTATAGAATCAGTGGTGTTGCTCTTACTGAATGACTTCCATTTGTCAGTCAATTTGAATGGGTGCTGCAGAGGAGTCAGTTATTAAGAAAAACAGTAGAATATTTATACAATAAGACTAAAATATTAAATAGAAAAATATCCTCTTGATAGTGTGGCTAGTAGTCTCTTGGCAAAGGGCAATTCAAAGAAGTTCAAATGTAGTCCCATTCTAATAAAATTCGCTGTTTGAGAAGCATGAATTCCTTGCTGCACTCATCCTTTGAGCCTTTGACCACTGGCTTTATAATTGGGAAACCGACAGGAGAATTTAAAAATCCAAAGGTAAGTCATTATTGATTCATTCATTTATTCAGTTACTCATCAGTCAGTGATAGACTTCTTACTATTTGTCAAGGACTGTGGTAGGAACTTTTGATTAAAAAATAATGAAGCACAACTTAGAAGAAGTTAACAGTCTCTGGGGAGAGCAAGGGAAATGGGAATAATATATACCACGATAGGTTTTATAGTGGGAAGAAGCACAGGAACTGTTTGAGCCCAGAGCAGTGCCCTTGATTCACGATTCAAAAGGTGATGGTCCCTAAAGTGTTTCCGGAAGGGTATCCTGGGCTGAAACCTGAACCTAGTGCATAAGTAAAAGTAGTTTAATCAAAATATTAAGGAGTTTGGATTTCATCCTGAAAGCTTTCAGGAGCTTGGAAGGATTATGAGTGAGGAGTGACATAATTGGGTTTTCACTTTAGATCTCTATCTCTTGGTTGGATTGGAGCAAGGCATCCTGAGAGCTGAAATCTGAGGCTATCACAGTAATTCCAGGTGGAAATATTGAGGTGACTTGGATATAGGCAGAAGGCTGTAGATTTCTGGGCTATTAGCAAAGTCCAACGGACTTTGGGACTGGACTTGGCCCTTATAACATGGGAAAAAGGGGAAATATGAATTCCTGCTTAGCTTAAAATGTGAAATTGGCTTACAATTGAAGAGAAAATATATGTAAAGCCAGTTTTAAGAGATACCATTGCTCTCAGGCCAGTAGTCTTGATAATAAGCTCCTTATACATAACTTGCGTAAAATAAAGTATCAGCCAAAAGTATGGGGGAGTCAACAATGAAAATGAGAGTCACGGAAACAACTAAGTCATTGTACAACCAAGTTCTTTATTTTAATTGAGGTGTAACTGACATATAACATATTAACTTCAGGTGGAAACATAATGATTTATTATTTGTATATATTGTGAGATGATCACCAAAATAAGTCTAGTTAACATCTGTCACCATACGTAGTTATAAAATTTGGCTTTCTTGTGATGAGAACTTTGAGGATTGACTTTTAGATATGCAGTACAGTGTTAACTGTAGTCACCAGGCTGTTCACCATGTTCTCATGACTGACTTATTTTATTCCTGGAAGTTGGTACTTTTTGACTCCTTCACCCATTTGACACCTTCCCCAGCCCCCACTGGCAACCATCAATTTGTTTTCTAAATCTATGAGCTTGGTTTTGTTTTTAGATTCCACATATAAGTAAGATCTTATAGCATTTGTTTTTCTGTGTCTAACGGATTTCACTTAGTGTTATACCCTCTAGGTCCATCCATGTTGTCACAGCTGCCAAGGTTTCCTTCCTTCTTATGGCTGAATAAGATTTCATTGTGTATATACCACATTTTCTTTATCTACTCATCCATCAATGGATATTAAGTTGTTTACATATCCTGATTATTACAAATAATGCTGCAATGAACATGGGGGTCCATATATCTTTTTGAGGTAGTGTTTTTGTTTTTTTCAGATAGATACTCTTGTGGTATTGCCGAATACTATGGTTGCTCTATTTTTAATTTTTTGAGGAACCTCCGTACTGTTTTCCTTAGGGGCTGCACCAATTTACTTTCCCATCAACAGTGCACAAGGGTTCCCTTTTCTCCACATCTTTGCCAACAGTTGTTATTTCTTGTCTTTTTGATAATAGCCATTCTAACAGGTGTGAGATGATATCTCACTGTGGTTTTGGTTTGCCTTTTCCTGATGACTATGATGTTGGGCACATTTTCATATACCTGTTGGTCATCTGTATGTCTTCTTTGGAAAGATGTCTATTCAGATCCTCTGCCCAGCTTTTAATTGGGTTGTTTGGGGTTTTTGCCAAGTTCTATCTAGGGTTCAGGATGTTAGTTCATTCTACACTTAAATAACCAGTCCACCCATCAGTAACATTCTAACTATGGCAATAGACTGTTTATCTTTATAAATATGTAATGAGGTCATTACATATTTGGATCATACTATTAACTCCCCTTGTTTTGATTGCATGCTTACTGAACAGCCTCCTGATAATTTAACCTAATGCACTTTCCTTATGGGGAGAGAATGCTCTGGTCAGACTTGCGATACATCAGATTCACTAGACAGTTATATTCTTCATTGGTAGCTCATATTTTGGCATACTGTTTTCATGCATCCATCTCTATTGTTTAAAATATCCTGACAGTGTCAAGTTCAAGTTTTTGACTTTGCAGGTCTGAGAGCCAGACCTTGGTTGGTGGTGAATTTAACAAAATAAATGTCTCCCTGTGTGGGTCACTTTGGGTGGCCTGTCTCCAGGTATCATTCCTCAAGCATCTGCAACTGTCAGTGTTAGTATGAATAGTGCCAAGTAGCTGTTCTGTCCTCTTGAAACTTGTATAGATGACACTGAAGCCATTGGAATAAATGAGATCATCCAAGCAGAGTATGTACACTGAGAAAAGAAAGAAGACAGGGTAGAACTATGGAGGATACACACATTTAAAAGAAGAAGGGAAGTTCATAAAGGATTCTGGAAAGAGTCCAGGAAAATAGGAAGAGAAACTTGAGTGAGCAGCATTTGGAAATCTAAGAGGTAATGAGTTTTAAGCAGGAGAAGTTGTTAATTCTGTCCATTTATAAGGTTACAGAAGATAAAGGTTAAACTCACAGGCTGAAGTGAAGTTCATTGGGGTTGTGGAGCCACAGGGCTGAAATGGGTCAAATGCAGTCTCTTTATTTTGTGAAACATATCATTTTGGTTAAAATCATGAGCTGTGGAGTCTGATGCTTGGGTCAGAAGCCTGGCTCTATCAATTACATGTTGTATGATTTTAACTTCTTTGTGTTTCAGTTTCAGTAACTGGGAATTGTGAGATTGTGAGGATTGAAATAACAGATGTCCAAAACTTAGCACAACCCTTTGCACACAGTAAATTCTCAATAAACATTAGTTATTGAGACGTAGTTTTAAGAAAGAACATTTTTTTTTTTAAGAGGGGAGAGAGGAGAGAATGTTTAAGTACTGCTGGGAAAAAGTCAGTATAGTAGAAGAGTTGGAAAATGTCAGAGAGAACAGGTAATTATGAAACCAGGACTTTGAGGAAGCAAGAGGAGATGGGATTCAAAATAGAGGGATTGGTTGTTGGCAGGAGAAGACCTTCAGTTCTTTAATGTGATAGAAGAGAAACAGATCACAGACAGGCATGGTCAGAGATGAGTTGGTATGTGGGGATACAGGATCTTAGGTCACTTCTTGTCTGATGGACTCTTTTTACTCAAAGAAACAGAACAGATAGTCGTTTGATGAAAGGAGAGAAGTGGCAGAGGATAATGGAATTTTGGAGGAAGAAGGTGACTATAGGGACATATAGCAGGATGAGCTGTGGTTCAGAAGATGGATTTATAATGCTTGAACACTGCATAGCTATGAGATTTCTTTAGCAGCTCTCAGCAACTTGGGCATAACTTCTGAGGTTGACCACTGGTTTGATATAGAACTGGGATTTTGTTGAGCAGATGTGACTAAAGAAATAGGATACGGTTGAGCAGGATATTGTTAAGAGAAAGACTGAAGTGACAGATCATAGATTCAGGTCTGGATATCTTGGATGGATGAAATTTGATATTATGCATGTGAAGGATTCTATGACAAGGAAGCTGAGGTCATTGATTAGAATAACCAGAGTGACTGATCCTAGAATTTAGCTTGCATAGCAAAGGAAGTTTTAACTAGAATGAAGACTGTGGGATTGAGACAAAGGAACTTGAGTCTGCAGAGTTGAACGTGGTTGTTAAAGTAACCCAGATGATAAAAGTGCTTAAAATGGTGAGGAAGATAGTAAGTCAGGTATCAAATTTTTATTTGATAAGAATTATTGAGAAGTCTCCAAGTGGTCATTGACGATGTTGAGGAGGGTTAGAGGGGTCGTAGGTGACATGCACCCCAAAAGGGCAGGTGTTTCCTCTAAAGTAGAGAAATAATGGACTGGGAATGGGCCAGCACCCACCTCCTGTCCCTGGTGTATCTGAGGTGTTGGAGAATGAGCAGACCCCACTCGGGAGGACTGTCGGGGAGGTGGTGCCATCCAAGGACAACCCTGTTTCAGCTGAAATGGGAGGTATTTGGACAACTGTGTGGGAAGATGGGTTGGAAGGTCATGGGATTTGGGAGGGCATAAGATGTTGAAGGAATGGGTCAAGAAAGGAAACAGAATAAGTGAGAAGATGAATGGTTTGCATTTGAAGCAGCGACCACAGATCATGGTGACATAAAGCAGGGTGAATACGCTGGTTGCAAAGTCTAGCCAAGGCTTGTATATAAATTTAAGATACCAGGTCAGGGTATGAGAGAGTCGGAGCCTAATGAAATGAGCTGTTGACAACTCTGAGGGCAGTGTGGCTGGTAGGGACTCCTAATGCAGCATCTTATCTCACACTCCTTACTGACACAGGCATAGTAGCACAATTTATATTTCCCATGAGAACAGCCATGATTTTATTTTTTTGTCATAACTGTGGACCAGACACCGAACTAGATACATTCCATGCTTTATCTCATTTAAGGCTCACAAAAATTCTTGAGTGACATATGAGACCACTGAGGCTTATATGATATGAATTCTCACAAAATGTACAAAATCCCCTGAAAAAGAATAGCTTTCTGTAAGTTACTATGATGATTATTTTTTGCTGCCTTATATTTTGAGAAGTGTATGAGATTGAGAGAACATGCCCAAGAAGGCATGGCATAGGGACCACTGTGTTAGTCTTCTAAGGCTACAATAACAAAGCACCACAAATTGGGTGGCTTAAACAACAGAAATTTATTGTCTCATGGTTCTGGAGGCTGGAAGTGTGAAATCAAGGTGTTGGCAGGGTTGTTTCCTTCTGAGGGCTGTGAGAGAGAATCTGTTCCATGCCTCCCTCCTAGCTTCTGGTGCTTTCCTGGCATTCTTTAGGTGTTCCTTGGTTGGTAGATGCATTGATTTCTGCCTTCATGTTCACAGGGTGGTCTCCCTGTGTGAAATTTCCCTTTTTTATAAGGACACCGATCGTATTGGATTACTGGCCCACCCTACTCCTGTATGATCTCATTGTAACTAACTATATCTTTTATAACCTTATTTCCAAATAAGGTCACATTCTGAGGAGCTAGGGGATAGGACTTTAACATGAATTTTGTTGGGACACAATTCAACCCATTCTGAGACCTCTCTGATAAACATTAAGAAAGTCTTTAACTCTTAATGCGTCAGTTTGTTCTAGAAATTTCTGATAACAGTGTTTGCATCAGGGAATATCATGGACTCTAAGCTCTGATCTCTTTTTGGGTAAGAATGGGGTTCTCAATGGGAATTATGGAGAGGGTCATTAATATGTTGGGGTGTTGTGTAAGTCCTTAACATAATTTGAATTTTTAAAAAATATGTACATTTTGCTCTTAAATCATTTAGTACTTGAGATCATTTACTCTGAAAACATTTAATTAAGCTTTATTGATTTTTTTGGAGATGTTGAGACATTTACTTTAGTTTTGAAATGGAGAAAATTATATAGGAGCTAGGAATTCTGAGGATTATGTGTGGGTTCCAAAGTATTTTAAGTTTGTATACCTCTAGGTTTCTCTTCTTGGAAACTTCAAACACACTAATTGGAGCAATTTTTCCACAGCACCAGATCTCTAAGAGCTTACCTTTGAGCTCTGTTTTATAGCAGGTGGGAGGAGTTCCTTGAAGTTCTCTGGCTGGAAGGAACTCTGATTACCACTGAAAAGGCCTCAGGGCAGTGGGAGCTGTTCTCTTGCCAAGATCTGACCCAGGGAAGCTGGCTGGTTAAACGAGACTTATGGCTGATGGAAAGAAATAAATGTATGAGATGGCTCTTGTTCTTTAATTTTTTTTTTTTTAACCAGGTAGAAGGTCGAGACAATACATTATTTAATGAAGCAGTGGAGAACAAAATTCTAAAAAGATATTGTAACATCTGGAATATCAATTTTTAAGATTCAAAGCGAAATGTTTTGATTTTGGTTCATTATTTTTACTTCAAAGCCCTTTGCCAGAGCACACAGAAAACCTCATTTCTATTGTTCTGTATTCCCCAGAGGGTCTTCTCTGCTCTTCTTAGGTGACCGTGTTCACTACCCCCTGAATCAGATGATCACACTTTTGCCTTTAAGTTTTCTCTTAAGCCACACCCTATGTTGGAATGTCTCCCTGTGTGCCAGACATTTTTGTTTCTCTAATTAAAAGATTGTTCAAAATTTCATCTCTTCCAAGGAATTTTCCTAGATTGTTGGAAAAATGTCATTCAATATTGACATCTCCTTTTACATTTGTTGTATGTTTTATGGACTCAGTTTATGCCTTTGATAACTTCACTGCTTTTTTCCCCTTCTTTCATGGTATAAAAAATGAACAATTTAGTTGATTTATCTTGATGAAGTAAAATCTGGTAGAGTTAAATTTATAGATTTTGAGTGAATGGACTCTAAAATGAAATACACCAGTGGTTGATTACTAGTAAGTTACTAAGTTCTCAAAGCTGTAGTCTCCTTGCCATTAAAGTGAGAGAAATAGTCAGGCTTCCTTGTCAAGTTGTGAGAATTAGAGGGGAAAATGCACTGAAGCATTTGGTATGAAGCCTGACATAAAGTCAGGACTCAAGAAGATTTTTCAAAGGAAATTAACACTTGATATAGAGTCAAAACCCTGGGTCCTGGCTCTAACTGGATGGTCCTTTGGCCTCTTAGAACCTGTTTCCTCCTGTCTAAAATAAGGATGCAATCACTACTTTGCTATTAAATGGTAAAGCACTGGCTCTGGAGTGGGGCTTGGGGAGGGGTCCTTATTTGTAGCATCTGACAGTTTCCATGGTATAAATACTATGCCGGAGCCAATTTCAAACTCTCACTTTGATGTCATTGGGTGTGGAGCTGTGAAGAGATGGGCATGACTGTTTCACCCACCCTAGCACAAAGGGGAATATTTATTTTTAAATGAGATGGTATTTGTGAAAGGACTTAGTGTAATAGGTATTCACCAGATGTCAGCTTAACTTTGCTTGGAAAAGTTCTTTAGGTAGGTAAAATTATTGAGTGTAGAATTAATTCTATGACAGGAAGCAGCCTGAGCATTTTCTTCTCCATTGCAGCTTGAGAAATTTCAATGGTAGAGACCCAGAGACGCCCGTCGGACAAGACTAATGCAGAATTAGAATAGGAGGAAACTACCGCCTCTCTAAATGTTCACTGGGCGTATCTCGGGGGTATCTCACATTTATTAGCACCCCCTTCCCTCGCCACATGCATCTTTTCCTCTGTTCTCCAACTCAGCAAGCGCACTGCCAGTTTCTCACAGCTGTTTAAGTGAAAGCTCCGTAATCAAAGGAGCCAGACTGATACCAAGCGGAAGTCAAGCAAAGCTTTATTTCACGACAAGCATCGAGAATCAAACCGACTAGTCGGCCCGCCTCTTACAAAGAGGCGACCCCTCTCTGCCTTACAGACTGGCTTTTAAGGGCAGAGGCCATGTGTTTGGGCCTGGCCATGCACAGGTGGCCAATGACACAGAAAACTGCACAGTCAGGCTAGGTCACACGTAAGTGACCAATTGAATTACAGTTGACCCTATAATAGACATTTGAACTAGCCTATCACCTTGGTCAGGATTGGCACCCAAAAGGGGCCCAAAGGGGGGGTCACACTCCTTGGTAGCTAGGTAGCTAGGTAGCTAGTCCAGACCACTGACTGGACACCTCCACCTGGCCTGACCCACCCTTGTATTTGGGCTTTGTTACCTGGGACTGGTTTCCGGGACTTTTTTTTTTTTTTTTTTAAGATTTATTTATTTATTAGTTAGAGAGAGAGAGCCAGCACAGGCAGACAGAGAGGCAGAGGGAGAAGCAGGCTCCCTGCCGAGCAAGGAGCCTGATGTGGGACTCGATCCCAGGACGCTGAGATCATGACCTGAGCCGAAGGCAGCCTCTTAACCAACTGAGCCACCCAGGTGTCCCCCGGGACTTGTTTTTAAGTAAGTCCCCTGGGGGGGTGGGCAGGGTCCATTTAACTTTTACTGCATAAACAACAAAATGGCTATTCAACCGAAATGGAAATGGAGCCGTTTTGGCTAAATAGGCCCTTATGTTAAGACCACACCCTTGGAGTCATCCTGGACTCATCTCTTTTATACAGCACCAGTCACTCTGCAAGTTCTCTTGGCTTGGTCTTTAAGTCTTAGTTTGACCACTACTTACCCCCTCTACCTCGAGTTGCAGGGAAGGGCCAGCAATCCCTGTACCAACAGATGAAAGATTACTTCAATCTTCACTGTGAAAAGAGAGGAGAAGTCAACGCTCAGAGAAGAAGACCCTTTACTCTTCTTTGCTCTTGCTTTTATTGGTCCTTCAGGGTAATCATAAATCTTAATCGCTCTTTCTCAAGCATGTGATGTGTGACAAGGGGTCTTACTGGAACTAGGAAGATCTGTTCCTGGGAAAGATAGGATATGCTAGTCCCCGTGTTCTACTATTTGCTAAACATAGCCTGGGGACAATGCATACTTCTCTTAGATCACAGGGCAGTGGCTGATTGGGCTAAGAAAGCTTTGGGGAGGGCAATTCCCTGTGGCATTCCTATGGCAGAGAGTGGTCTACGGTTCTCGGCATTCCAAAGGCCTATGCCCTTCTCGGAAATGTTCCCTCCCCACAGTGGTCTCCATGTTACATTTTAGCAAGCCAGATATTGTAGATGATTTCATGCTCTACCTTAATCCCAACACTGAGTCATTTTAGTGGGTCTCCCTATTACTCTCCAGAGCCTCCAGAGGAGATTTTAAAATGAAAGGCAGCTCACATTATTCCCCACTCCCCTTTCTGACCTCCTTACTCACTTCATTTTTTTGCATATTGGCATCTTTATTAATTCTTACAAGCCAGGCATACGCCCTCTCCAGAACCATTGCTCTTGTCCCTTCTTTCCCCAGAATCTTGATTGGCTTATATCGTGACTTCATAAAGCTCTTGGCTCAAGGTTACCCCCTCAGAGAGGCTTTCCCGCCGGTCCACCAACCTAACAGAACGCCCCGTACGACTTTGTCCTGTCAACCTGCTTTATTTTTCTTTTTATAGAGTTAGCCCGGCTTGACGTTAGAGATGACATGAATCCATTTATTAGAGGTCGAGCCCCTCCACTCAGTATAAACTCTATGAGGCCAGACTTAGTTTTCACAACTGAATTCCCCAGAGCCTCGCAAAGAAGTCTCCCTGACATATAGAAGGTACTTAATACATAGTTATTCAATGAAAGGATGGATTTTTGTAAATGTTCCATGTGTACTTGAAAAGAAATTCCTTAACTGAGTGCAAACCTTCAATATATGCCCATAAGATCAAGCTTAATTATGTTACTCACAAATCCTGTGTCTTTATTACTTACTACCCAATTGATTTATCAGTTTTTGAATAAACTATATTTAAGTTTTGCATTCGGATTGTGGTTTTGTTAGTGCTTCTTGTAACACCAGTCATTTTTTGTTTTTAAGGACATATTGTTGGGTATATACTGGTGCTGTTCTTAGTGAATTGTCCATTTTAACATTAAATATACGGTCATCTTTATCTCTGATACTTTTGCCTGTAAATACATTTTGCTTAGTATTAATAATGCTGTTCCACATTTGGTTGATATTTTTGATATATCTTATCCTTTTCTTCTCTCCAAACTATTTTAATAGTCAACTTTAATTCTGTACTTTTATTGTGATTATTTATATATCTAGACTTATTTTTATTATCTTATTTTGTGTTTTCCATTTATTGTGATTTTTGTTAATCCTGCCTCCTCTTTTCCTGCTATTAAATTGGATTATTATGCTATTAGTTTGGTAATTATAGATTACATTTCTCTCTTTTCACCACTACTCTTAATTTAGTTGACTTAGTGAAGTCATTAAGTTGAATTAATCAGTGTCGATGTTCCTGTGTAGCACAAAAGCCTTGAAATGTTTTATTCTGATCACCCTCTGCCTGCCCTCCATAGCATTAACTGGTTTATTAGATCCATCTTATTTTTAAGCCCCAATGAGTCATTTTTGTTGATATAGTCAATGTTTGTATAGGTTGACTTGTTTACTAATTTCTTTACTTCTTGTTACTTCTGCTTCTCACTCCATTTTGGATTCTTTCATGTTTTTTTCCCATTCTTTTTAACTTTTTTTTTAACATCCTTTACTTGTTTTTTCAGGAAGTGTATAAAAGTGGGTGTTGATTTGCAACCTCAGGAGTTTCCTGGGTAAAATTGTGAACTAGCCCCCATACACAGAAGACAAGAAAAGACCAAAGAAAGAAGTAGGCCCCCTGCAGACTGGTAGGTGGCAGTTTTAATAAGTCAAGGGAACTTATAATGGATGCCTTGGGCAGCAGCCTGGTGAGTAGTCCTCTACATCTGACCCCCAGAATCTTAAGAGTTTACGTAGAAGTCTTAATGGGATTCAGCCATGGATGCAGTTCAAATAGTCTCAGTAATACATTATTCTCTCAAGGCTTCATCCTTGAAGTAGCTCTTCATGCAGGAACAGTGGGTGAAATGTGCATTCCCAGGACAGGGAAAGAGTGAAAAGCCTCCACCTTGCATTTCAACCTGTAGTCACCTCCTCCCTATGACCTCCTTCAACAGTGGGAAATCTTTTTGGTTTTTGTTTATTTCTTTGTTTAGAATTTATGTAGAATATCTTAATTTGTGAACCCGAGGTCAGGATAGAATTTTGTATCTAACTTAGCCCATTAAAAGTATTCTTTTATTGTTTTCTGATTTCTTTGTTGTTGATGAGAAATCTTCTGTCAGCTTGTCACTCCTTTTTAGTTAAGCTGTCCTTTCTTTTGGTTATTTTAAGATGATCTCTTTGCTTTTCTGTTTCTGCAGTTCCTTATTTAATTCCTAAGCATGGATTTGATTTTGTTTTTCCTGCTTGAAACCTGGTTTGCCTCTCCAACCTGAGGACTTCAGTTTGTATCCAATTTTGGATAATTCTTATCTTTCAAATATTTCCTCTCTCTCTCTCTCTCTCTTTTTAAAGATTTTATGTATTTATTTGACAGACAGAGATCACAAGTAGGCAGAGAGGCAGACAGAGAGAGAGAGGAGGAAGCAGGCCCCCTGCTGAGCAGAGAGCCGGATGCGATGCAGGGCTCCATCCCTGGACCCTGAGATCATCACCTGAGCTGAAGGCAGAGGCTTTAACCCACTGAGCCACCCAGGCGCCCCTACTCTCTTTATTCTGTAATGTCCTCTTCATAAAACCCCATTAAGTGTACTTTGATCTTTTCATTGTATTCACTGCGTCTCTTTATCTTTCTTTCATATTTTCCATTTTTTTTCTCTCTTTGATGAATTCTTGGTGATTTCCTCAAATTTTGTGTACAGTTCACTTCAGCTCTATTTAATCTACTCTTGAAGTCATCCATTGAGTTTTCAATTTCAATAACCATAGTTTTTTTATTTCCAGAAGTTTCATGTGGTTCTTTTCAAATTTGCCTATTTTATTTTGTATCATATGCTCTCCAATCTTATACTCTCTTTAATAGTGTTGTATTATTTCTACCTCTTAGAGTGGCACAAAGTCTTCCAAGCACTTGGTATACTGACTCTCCCTCATTGTGGTTTGTTTCCTTGTGTGGTTGCTAATTGTTAACTGTGACTACATCTTTAGCAGGGAGTCTAGTGTCCCCTAGATTGTACACTACTGATGTTTATAAAGAGGTTTGGATTTGCTTTTGTTGTGGTCCTAAAATTAGTTTGTGGGCTAATTTTTTTTTTTTTTTTTGGCTTTGGATCCTTGCACCAGAGAGCTAGTACAACTCCTACTAACCCTTCTGTTTCTGGATTAGGATTTCAGTTTCTCTCAGGAGATTTATTCCCCTCATTGGAAACCTGGATAGATGGCAAGTTTTCTTGCCAATTTTCTCGGTTAGTGGGAGGAATTTCCTGATCCCTATTTCACTGACAGCCTTGAGCTTTAAGTGGGGTACTTTGTTGTATGTGTTTGATTCTAAAGACGTTGATACCAAGAAATGGACCTCCATGACATTAAAATTTTAGCAGCCAAATCCTATATCAGGATCTGATACCCTCTTTTGCTGCCATGGTAAGAACAGAAGTTTAATTTTGGTTTGAGTTCCCTTTTTATTTTAGGAAATTAGAAAATTTCTCATTATTTTTAATCATTTGATTTTGGCTCTTATATTAAAAAGGAAACTTTATATTTTATCCAGCATCCCTGTTTTGTAGGGGGAATGTCTTCCATGTCAGCTTAGTCTGCCACTTCTCATATCTTAATGCTTTTTCTTACCTTTCTTTTTTTTCCATGTCTACATTTCTCCCATTAAAAAAAACAAACAAACTTTTTTTTCTTCATAGTAAAATATTTGCTTACAAAGAAAACTCTAGGCTGAGATAAGTTCTCAGGAGAGCTTTACTAAATATTCAAGGAAAATAATCACAATTTTACAGAACTACTTCCTGGTAATAGAAAAAAATGGAACACTTTTCATGACGCTGGGTAACCCTTGTACCAAATAACTAATATGGACAATACAAGAAAGAAAAATTACAAGTCAACTTCCCTCATAAGAAATTCTAAATGAATATTAACAAATCAATCTAGCAATATATAAAAAGAACCTCTTGTAATGACCGGGTTGTTTTAATGCCAAAATGAAAAAGATTAGTTTAACACTAGAAGTAAATCATTATAACTTATTATATTAATGCGTAAAAGGAGAATTATATGATTATCTCAATAGATTCATTTGCTATATATCAAATGCTATATATGCATTCATCATCAAACAAGGAAACAAATAGCTCTCAGAAAACTAGGATATACAGTAATTTTTTTTAATCTAAAAAAACCTCATTAAAAAAACCCTTTAAAATAATTATCATATTTGATGGTTAAGCTAATTTTTTCCCACTGAAATTATAATCAGGATAAAGATGAAATAAAGTTATATACATTATACTGTAATATAATTTATATTTATATGAAAAAAAGTTATACGCATTATACTGTATGCAGTCCAATGACTCAGTTTTCATTTCCAGTATTATTTACTTATGCCTCAGTTTAGATCAGTTTTTCTATTTCAAGGGAACAGTCTCTGGTTTTTTGATCATCTCCAATTTTTTTGTTTTTTTTTTTTTTTTGTTTTATTAACTTGTGGTCCTATTTTAGTTATTTCTTAGCTTCTACTTTCCTTAATTTTTATTCTGTTGTCCTTTTAATTTCTAAATTTATTTATTTATTTATTTATTTATAAAGATTTTTATTTATGTATTTGGCAGACAGGGATCACAAGCAGGCAGAGAGGCAGGCGGAGAGAGAGGGGGAAGCAGGCTCCCCACTGAGCAGAGAGCCCGATGCGGGGCTCGATCCCAGGACCCTGAGATCATGACCTGAGCCGAAGGCAGAGGCTTAACCCACTGAGCCACCCAGTGGCCCCTAATTTCTAAATTTAAATGTTTATTTTTACCTTTCTTGTTTGTAATACAGCTATTTAAAGCTTTCAACTTGAATTCATACATTTTCTGGATTTCATGAACCACTTTAGTTGCATCCCAGGCTTTTATCTGTTGTATTTATATATATATATATATGTGTGTGTGTGTATGTGTGTGTGTGTGTGTGTGTGTATGTATATATATGTATATATTTTAAAGATTTTATTTATTTATTTGACAGAGAACACAAAGGCAGAGAAGCAGGCAGAAAGAGAGGTGGGGAAGCAGGCTCCCCGCTAAGCAGAGACACCCCCCCCATGTGGGGCTCTATCCCAGGACCCTGAGATCATGACCTGAGCTGAAGGCAGAGGCTTAACCCACTGAGCCACCCAGGCGTCCCTCTGTTGTATTTATATTGTCATGCAATGCTAAATACTTTTTAAATTCCATTGTGGAATCTCCTTTTGCCATCTATTTTCTTTTTTCATGGGATGTTGCAAAGAAAATTTTTTCCTTTAATTTTATTAAGTTTTTAATTTTAATTATAGTATAGTTAATATAGGTTATTATATTAGTTTCAGGTATACAATATAGTGATTCCACAATTCTGTACATTATTAAGTGCTCATCAGGTAAACATACTTTTAATCCTTTCACCCATTTCCCTCCCCCCGCCCCCATAATCATTGCTTGTTCTTTATAGTTATGAGTGTGCCTTGGTTTGTTTCTCTCTTTTTCTCTTTTTCCCCCTTTGTTCTTTTGTTTTGTCTCTTAAATTACACAGATGAGTGAAATCATATGGTGTTTGTCTTTCTCTGACTTTCATTTAACATTATACTCTTTAGCTCTAACCATGTTGTTACAGATGGCAAGATTTCATTCTTTTTATGGCTAAGTAATATTCCACTGTGTGTGTGTGTGTGTGTGTGTGTGTGTGTGTGTGTAACACACCGTCTTTATCCATTCTTCAGTCAGTGAACACTTGGGCTGCTTGCATAATTTGGCTATTGTTGATAGTGCTGTAGTAAACATAGGGGTACATATACCTTTTTAAGTTAGTGTTTTCAAATGCTTTGGGTAAATACCCAGTAGCGTGATTACTAGATCATAAGGCAGTTCTATTTTTAATTTTTTGAAGAACCTCCATACTGTCTTCCGCAGTGGCTACACCCGTTTGCATTCCTACCAACAGTTCACACGTGTTCCTTATTCTTCACATCCTCACCAACACTTACTATTTCTTATGTTTTTGATTTTGGTCACTCTGCCATGTATGAAGTATTGTGGTTTTGATTTGCAGTTCTGTGATGATGACTGATGTTGAGCATCTTTTCATGTATCTGTTGGCTATCTGGAGGTCTTCTTTGGAGAAATATCTATTCATGTCTTCTGCCATTTTTTTAAAATTGATTTTTTGGGTGTATTGAGTTGTGTAAGTTTTTTATATATTATATAAATATACATATGTATGTTTTTAGTTATGTCATATGCAAATATCTTCTCCCATTCAGTAGAGTTTCTTTTTGTTTTGTTGATTGTTTCGTTTTCTGTGCAGAAGCTTTTTATTTTGATGTAGTCCCAATAGTTTAATTTTGCTTTTATTTCGCTTGCCTCAGAAAAATGTGGCCATAGCCAACGTTAGAGAAATTGCTGGCTGTGTTCTATTCTAGGATTTTTATGGGTTCAGGTCTCACATTTAGGTCCTTAGTCTACTTTGAGTTTATTTTTGTGTATGATGTGAAAAATGGTCCAGTTTCATTCTTTTGCATGTAGCTGTCTAGTTTGAAGAGACTTTTTCCTACTGTATATTCGTGCCTCTTTTGTTGAAGATTAATTGAGTGTGTAATCCACAGATTTGTTTCTAGGCTTTCTATCCTATTACATTGACCTATGTTCTATTTTTTTCTATAGATTTTATTTATTTATTTGACAAATACAGATCACAAGTAGGCAGAGAGGCAGGCAGAGAGAGAGAGAGAGAGGAGGAAGCAGGCTCCCTGCTGAGCAGAGAGCCCGATGTGGGGCTCGATCCCAGGACCCTGGAATCATGACCCGAGCCAAAGGCAGAGGCTTTAACCCACTGAGCCACCCAGGTGCCCCTATGTTCTATTTTTGTACCAGTTCTATACTGTTTTGATTACTACAGCTTTATAGTATAACTTGAAGTCTGGAATTGTGATATCTCTAACTTTGTTTTGTTTCAAGACTGTTTTGGCTCTTTGGGAGTCTTTTGTGGTTCCGTGCAAATTTTAGGATTATTTTTTCTAGTTCTGTAAAAAATGCTGTTGGTATTTTGATAGGGTTTGCATTAAATTTGTAGATTGCTTTCGATGGTCTGGACATTTTAACAATATTTGTTCTCCTGGTTCATGAGCATAGAATGAATATCTTTCCATTTGTTTATGCCATCTTTAATTTCTTTCATTGATGTTTTATAGTTTTCAGAATACAGGTCTTTTACTTTCTTGGTTAAGTTTATTCCGAGATACTTTATTATTTTGGTGCATAACCATCTGTTATTTAAGAGTGTGGTTTTTAGTTTCTGATCATATATTTTTTTCTATTTAAAAAAATTGTTGAGACCTCTTTTGTGAACGTATTTGATCAATGATTATTATATTTGAATGTGTTTGAAAATCAAGAGTGTTCTCTGCTTTTTGGATATATGATTTTTAAAAGATTTTTATTTATTTGTTTTAGAAAGAGAGAGAGGTGGGGGAGGGAAAAGGAGAACCTCAAGTAGGCTCCATGCTAAGCATGCTAAGCATGGAGCCTGACACAGGACTTGATCCACAATTGTCCCTGAGATTGTGACCTGAGCTGAAATCAGGAGTCAGATGCTCAACTGGCTGAGCCACCCACGTGCCACATGGTGGATATGTGATTTTTTACATATATTTTAGATAAACTTATTGCTGCAGTATAAGGTGGTGGTTAGGACACAGGTTCTGGAGTAGACTTCCTGGATTTCAGTCCTGGCTCTGCTACTTACTAGCTTTATGAAACTGGGCGGTGGATAACAGGGGTTGTGGTCAGGATTATACTTATTAATACATAAGATGTTTAGAACAGTGCCTGGCACATATTAAGTGCTACAGAATATGGCTAAAATGCTGTTGCTCAAATCTGTATTTCTAATTACTTTTGTGTGCTTGCCCTATCTATTTAAGATGGAGCTATGTTGAAATCACTCATAGGATCTGTATTTTTCTCTTTGAACTTTGACCAGTCTTTACTCTCTTTGTTATAATGCTATAATGGGTGCACATAAAATTTTTATAATATTTAATTGCTGAACTTAGTAGTTTGCAGTATCCTTTTTAATGTAGGGCCTCTAGCTAATCCACGTATCTTTGTAGAGATTAGAAAAAGGCACATTCTGTGCGCCAGGCAGCTTGACCTCTGGCCAACTCAGGAGGTTGTTCAGGACACTTTGGAGCATCTCTGCCAAATAGCGTCAGAGCTGGCCAAAACCTGTCTAAGGCTGTATTTCATTGGCTCTGCTGGAGGGTGCTGCCCAGCTTCAGGGTAGAGTGCTGGGGTAAAGACTCTAGAACCCCACATTAGTGACTGTGAGACCATCATGGGCTACTTGGACATTCCTGGATGAGGCTGGGAAACCTAGGGTATCAGCCTCAGGTATTGTCTTATCAGCTGGCAGAGGAAATCACAGCTGCTCTGACAACCACCCCTGGAGTTCGGGAATAGTCTGGGAACTGTGGCAGGCCGGGGTAGCCATGTCTGATGAGACCTGGAGGAGATTGGAAACTCCATTATTCTCTGGGGCTGGTGGGGTTCCAGGGAGTGAAAGGGCTACCCATGAGTGAAGCAAACCCACACCCAATTTGTTATCTCCTGTGCTACAGTCTCAGAAAGCATGGGCACTTCTAGAATATCCGATCTATCAGATGGATAGGACATGTTGTCCACAAGAAGGTTTGTCAATGGAAGTTCATAAGACAGTGTGAGTGGCTCTGGGAGGGGGAGCCTGGAGACATAATTCAGAACCTAAAGAACCTAAAATGTCTAGGTTCTTAAAAGGTTCCCTTTTAAACATTCATTCTTCAGTCAGAGTTTCCTGTGCATACCTTTTCTGCCATTGTGTCTTTACTCCTGCCTTTTTCATAACCCTATAGAGATACTGAGTCATAAACGACACTTTTTTATCTCAGAAAAAAAGGGAAGATGTGATACTAATATTTACTTCTGCAATTGTGGGATTCAATTAAAAAAATTAAGATTAAAGTACCTAGGTGTGGCAGGGGACCAAGACTTGTGAATTTCTTTCTATTTTTCCTCTTTCAGTTGCTTTTTTTTTTTGCTGCCAGTATTCTAAATGGTTAGGTGAAGTGGTCTTATACACTCACACCCACCCACACTCAGCTACCCACGCGCTTTTATTGAACATGTTTAATTCTGATTCCAAAATACAATCTGGATCTGCCCACTGTAGTTGCTGCTACCCGCGTCCTCTCTCAACTTCCGTGGTAGCTTTCTGCCTGGTCTCCTTGCTGCCGATCTTGCCTCTTTCCATGCAATAGCCATGGTAATCTTTTAAAAATGGAAATAAATAATATTAGAAGCCTTTCCGCAGCTTTCTGTACATTTTATTTCTCCTTTTCCCCTGTAGATTTTAAAGATTTTATTTATTTATTTATTTGACAGAGCGGGGGGGCACAAGCAGGGGGAGTGGGAGAGGAAGAAGCAGTCTCCCCACAGAGCATGGAGCCAGATGAGGGGCTCGATCCCAGGATCCTGGGATCATGATCTGAGCCAAAGCAGATGCTTAACGACTCAGCCACCTAGGTGCCTCTACCCATGGATTTTATTTTATTTTTTTAAAGATTTTATTTATTCATTCGACAGAGAGAGATCACAAGTAGGCAGAGAGGCAGGCAGAGAGAGAGGAGGAAGCAGGCTCTCTGGCAAGCAGAGAGCCCAATGCAGGACTCGATCCTAGGACCCTGAGATCATGACCTGAGCCGAAGGCAGAGGCATTAACCCACTGAGCCACCCAGGCGCCCTACCCATGGATTTTAAATAAAATGTGAATTTCTTCCTGTCACCTGTGATGTCCTGTGCGATCTGGCCCCTGAGGATCTCTCTTTGCATTATTCTCCTACCCTTCTCCTTTCCATTTATTCTAGTTTTTTACGAATCTTCTGTTATCCTCAGCTCATTCTCATTTCAGGGCTTTTGTGCTTCCTGTTTTCTGTGCCAAGAACGTTTTCAGTTCTCAGCTCGAATGCTAGAACCAGAGGGGTCTTTTCTTGCCTACTTTATCTGACGTTGCTTCCTCCTGTCCCAAATTGTCCTCCATCAGATTACTCTTTTTTAATTTGTTTGAAACCAATTGTCATTATCCAAAATTATTATATATGTCTACATGTGTATGCTTATTTGTTGTTTTCTTGCTCTAGAGTGTAAGTTTCATCTATCCTGATCATGGATATGTTTCTGAGTCCTTAAGTAGTATGTGGTATAAGGGAAAATGCCAAAGTACCTTTGCTTAATGTGTGAGTGAATGAAGCAATATTATTTTCTTCATGAAGTCTTTTCAGAGTACTCCCACTGAAGGTAATTCTTTTCTCCTTGGAGTCCCTATTACATTTCATTTGCATTATTTACTTTATGTATCACATTATTCCTTGCATTTGGTTATTTATAGATATTATCATGTATTCCCTACTAGGCTGTTGAGTGCTGGAAGGCAGATTTAGAGGGTGAACGTTTGATAACTAGTTGAAATGATGAGTCAGTTACAAACAATAATATCATCCTTATTTAAAATACTGATAGAAGAGGAATCCTGAATATGGCTACAGTCTCCACTTCTCAGTTCCCTTTGACAGTTGGGGCATTCAGACTGTAGCTCGGCTTGTTGGAAGATATATACATTCTCTAGGGATCCTCTCCACATCCTACACTCTTCGCCCCTTTTGAGATCATAGCTTGATTTTATTCTTTGAATGTTAATAGCTGTTCTGCTTTTGAAGCCAGAGGGTTACAATTTCCACACCTGACAACATTCATGATTTAAAGAACCTTTCCATTGTATTCCTCCTCCTCCTTTTTAAAAACTTAATTTTTGACTCAATAGAGAATAAAATTTGTTAGGCATCTTCCTGTAGCTTAAAAAAAAATCCCTAGATCTGTGAAGTAGCCATTATTTCCGCCATTTTGTAGATGAAGATCACAGCTTGTCCACTCCACTGATGGTGGAGGTGGGATTCAAACTCAGGTTTCCTGCTTCTAAAGCCACAACTTCAGACTAACTCAGAAGTGTTCTTTGGAACTGAATCAGTAGACAGAACAGCAGAGACATTACTGAAGGCCATAGCGAGAGATTTAGTAGCACAAATTACCTCTATTCCTTATAGTCTACAGCTATATTGGAAGAAAAAAGGGGACATGCAAGCATAATTTGACCAGATCTCTCTCTTTTTTTTTTTTCCTGTGTATGTATGATTATAAACACTTGAGAATGTTGTCCTTTCCCCTGGTTCCTTCTTGCCTCATGAGCACACTTTGACTGTTTTAACCATGGCAGTAATGTGAGCGCACTGTATGCATGAGGAGAATTGTGGAGGGATCAGTTCGTGGATGTTGAACTTTGCTTTCCTTCCTGCCTTTCCTGGGATGTTTCCTGGAATGTTAAGACCATTAACATTAGAATTGGTTATTCTGTTAGACCCTATCCTGACCTAAATAAAGGGTCATGAGGAGAGAAAGTTCTTTTGAATATGTTGTATATATATTTAGGGAGTTTTAATAAAAACAGTATACTTCAAAAGAGGTGATTTGAAGAGCTATCCTTCAAGTCATGATGGCACCATTTTTTGGTTGAAGAGCAAAATTAGAAAACAATGGTTTTATTGCTAAGGTACTACTTTTACTGAAATTTAAATCCACTAATTTGTGAGCTTTTAAAGCTGAATATGGAGTATGATTTAATCCTTTTTATATATTTATTCTTTATTTTAAGGCATGGAAAGGTAGTAAGAATTCAGTGCATGTTTTTCAATGACCAGATGAACTAACACTGTTTTAGTACCCTTGATATGGACTTGTATATAACCCACCAGTATCGTCCCATGATTTTGTTAGTATGAAACACTTTCTAGTATATGTCATGGGGTTATGAATATGGGAGATTTTTAAACATTGCAAGTAACAAAACACAGAAGAGTAAACTGATACTGAATGTATTAAAGCATTATTAATAAAACCAGTTGTCACTGTACCATAATAATGTGTAAGTAACAAATAATATAATTCTAGTTGATATACAGATAATTCTTTTCTTTAGAGCTACCTAGTTGGTGAAAAAGTTATATTTTGAGGTGCTGTATTATCAATTTCCTCAGTTATGGTGGGGCTAGGATAGAGATTAGAAGTGAGGAAATGGTACCCATGGCAGGTATTTCTTATGTACAGCTAGAATACAAAGTCAGATAAACAGTCCAGGAAACAAGCAATTCCAGACATCCACAAGTCTAAGAATTAAGTCATTTTATCCAGAAGTGAGATCAGCAAGATCAGCAAGTTAGATACTCAACTCAAGTCCAAAACCTGGAAGATAATACAGAGTGGAATTGAGTATGAGCGAAGCCAAGGACTAATTCTAGAGCAGGCAAACTCCTGTAGTTGTTCACAGAGGACTTGTGTTTCTAGTGATACGGTGACAATCCCCTAAAATGGAAGGTGGTATTCATGGCTTGGAGGCAGATTCATTTTCTGACAATAATTCACTTATTCACTGATTCATAAATGCTTGTTGAGTGAGTATTCTATGCCTTGTACAATATATGGTGCAACAATTAACAAGCCAGACAAGATCCTTTTCCTTAAAGAGCTTACAGTGTTTGGAGTGTCATGTTAAGAAAATAAGAATTATAGTATGATAATAATATAATATACCATATTAATAGTTTGTTGGAAATCCAGATTTTATGGAAAAAATACTAATAACTAATGGGCTTATTGAATAGTTACTGTGCATCAGGCACTATTCTTAGTGTTTTATATCATTAACAGGTTTAATCCCCACAAGAACTCCACAAAATAAGTATTAATGTTATTTTTATTTTATGTATGTGGAAATGGAGCTTCAGAAAGGTGAAGTTTTCCTGCTCAGGACCTCAGAGCTAGTAAATGGTAAATTTAAGGTTTGAAATCCATGATTCATTTCCAGAATCCATGGTCCTAGTCATTACACACTCCCACTGCCCTACTGTTTGTTAATTTCTCAGGTCTTCAGTGGAAGGTGCATGCGGGGCTGGGACAAGGAGCCAGGAAACACTTCCACAAGTGGGGACATTGCATTAAGACCTGGGAGAGAGGGGGGAGTTGGGGAGAAAGATAGGTAGCCTAGGGCACAGGGGAAGAAAGAAAGCATGTTCAAGACTCAAAGGCAAAAAGGAGGGGGTAAAATTGGGGAGGAGTCAGATAGTTAAGGTGGAGTGGTCGAGCTGTTTTTGTTGGCTGATATGTGAGTTTCAACGTGAAGTTAGTAGGTTCATGGAGGGAGGCTTTTGACTCTGGACATGCAGAAACTAAATATCATGATCAGAAGAATGAGGTGGGCGGGTGGAGCCTTAGGAGGGAAATACTTGACTACTAATAAGATCATAAATCCTATATAATTAATCTCAAAAGAAGAATGCTCAATTTAAGTGTTCTAGCATGAGAGGAGGAATTAGCAGTAAATTAGAAGGCAATGCCTTAAAAACAATGTCCATCTCTAAAATTGTGTGCAGAGGATAATTTCCTGGCCTGTTCCCCTATTAAACTGACTGGCAGCAGGCATTTCAGCTCTCCCAGTTGTATGGGACAAGAATTTCCATGTAGAATACTTTGTGTGATTTACGCCGTAGGGAAAAAAGAGGGGAGGGGTATTTTACAATGATTTTCTCTGTTTCTAGGGCAAGACTTAAACTCTATCCAGCGTTTCAGTTCTGTCTAGATAGGTATAACTGACACTGTTATTATTTTTAAAGGGTTTGGTATTGTTTTTTGTTTTTTTTTTCCCCGAGAAGTTTTAGATGTCTCTACACTTAAAAGAAAAAAAAACTGCAGTAGTTTGTTTTAGTGATGTTCTAGTTTTAGCAGGAAGAGATTTGCTGATGTTATGTAGAATGTTTATTTAGAGACGCCTGAGTGTTGATGGCATCTTTTGAGCACACATCATCTGGGTACTTGCAACTTAGGGCACGGTGCTCAGATTTTGTGTGGACACTGATGTAATTAAAGTGAATGAAATTTGTGCTTGTGGTCTTTTAATCCTAAAACTTTGGTTGCCATAGTCATGGTTCCAAGTAAACAAGAAAAGGAGGGAAACCAGATGCTGTCATGCTATCAGTCTATCAGTAACTAATCAGAGGAGAAGGAAATTTTACCCCCCTAGTGATGAATTCACAAAGAGAGGCTAATAAGACAGGCTGAATAGATTTCAGCAACACTGACCTATAAACATAAGATATGGCATTAAGTGAATCCATTTTAGCACTGGTTTGGATAATAAAAGTCTTAACAGTATCCTAAAGGAAAAAAATACACAGGAGTCTGAACTGAGAACTTTTAGTATAGAAGAGATTTAGATGTTGGCGAAGACCACCACAAGATCCCAGATGTTTTAATACCTAAGATGTTTATGCAAAATGTTTTAGACTTTTAAACTAATTTTGTTTTTTCCTCTAATGGTGTTGTCCATCTCCTTCCTATCTTCTTCAAATGATACAAGTTTCTACCTTGGTTAACTTACTTTTATCCCTTTATTTGTACTCACAGTATCATAGCCCAAAGGCTAAGGAACAGAGTTAAGAGACGAAGAGAGGAGATCTGTCTTCTGGGGGAGGTTGTTTGGAGAAAGGTCAGCATTGAGTGAGGAGTACCTAGGTCCCCAAACCCAGGGGCACCGGTAAATTGATCAGGCCTGGAGATTCCACTTTCTACAACAAAATGTGAGGGAGAGCTGCTAAAGACATGGTACCAGATACCTGAGAGCTAGCACTGAGGCAGCCAGAGATAGACTGACGACCACAGAGATGAATATAGGCCGAAGGGAGAATTCCAAGGGTGAAGTGTGGGGTCAAGAGCTGGCAGAAATTACAGAGGAACAAAGGCAGATTCCAAAAATGTCATTGCTGAGAGAGAGAGAGAGAAGAGAAAGCAAGTTAGTAATAGGAAGCAAAATCAGACATATACAAAGAGCTAAAAAGAGAACAAATACTGAAATATGATTTGTTTAAAATAGGCAAATGACCAGTAGCTGCTATTTCCAAGCACTTGCTAAATAGTGGCACTATTCTGAGCATTCTGCATCCTCTTATTTCCATTTAATCTGCTTAACAAACTCTTTGAGGCAGGTGCTACCATTTTACTATTTTACGGGTGAGGAACCTGAGTCACTGAGCCAGGAAAGTGAGGGGCGGGGAGTAAGAGACCATGTCTAGCTTCGCACATGTAGTAGGTGCAGAGCTGGGATTGGGATGTCAGCAGTGCAGCTCAGAACCCTGTTCTTCCAGTGTGGAGATTCCTTAAGAAATTAAAAATAGAGCTTCCCTATGGCCCTGCAATTGCACCACTGGGTATTTACCCCAAAGATACAGATGTAGTGAAAAGAAGGGCCATCTGTACCCCAATGTTCATAGCAGCCATGGCCACAGTTGCCAAACTGTGGAAAGAACCAGGATGCCCTTCAACGGACAAATGGATAAGGAAGATGTGGTCTATATACACTATGGAGTATTATGGCTCCATCAGAAAGGATGAATATCCAACTTTTGTATCAACATGGACAGGACTGGAAGAGATTATGCTGAATGAAATAAGTCAAGCAGAGAGAGTCAGTTATCATATGGTTTCACTTATTTGTGGAGCATAAGGAATAACACGGAGGACACGGGGAGATGGAGAGGAGAAGTGACTTGGGGGAAATAGGAGGGGGAGATGAACCGTAAGAGACTATGGACTCTGAAAAACAATCTGAGGGTTTTGAAGGGGTGGGGAGTGGGAGGTTGGAGAGCCTGGTGGTGGGTATTATGGAGGGCACGTATTGCATGGAGCACTGGATGTGGTGCATAAACAATGAATTCTGGAACACTGAAAAGAAATTAAATTAAAAAAAAAGAAACCCGTTCTTCAGCGATGACGCAGTCCAGCAGTGGTTTTCACGGGGTGGTCCAGGGACCTGCAGCAGCAACATCACCTGAGAATTTGGTAGAAATGCACATTCTCAGGCCCTACTTCTCAAACTGCTGGTGGGAGGCAGCAATCTGTGTTTCAGCAGTCCTCCAGGCAATTCTGATTCTCTCTGAAGTTTGAGAACCCCTGAGATGGAGCATAGGCCCACAGTCTCCTATGGTTTCCAGTTCTTCTTGTCTCTATGTGGCCCATCGTAAAAAGCTCCTCCTCTTTCTGTGGTTTGGATTGTTTAATTGCTTCTGGGGTCCTGTGCACCCATACCCTTATAACAACCCTCAGTTATTTGAGGTAGCTTGAACTGTGTTTGTTACTTGCAATTAAAAAATATAATTAAAGCAGACACATTATACACTTGGAACAAGTTTTTCTTTAATGAGACTTATTAAAGCTGGGTTAGGTTCTCTTTCTGGAAACATAGTGGGCTAGTATACTCAGACCATTCATGTCGTTGAGAATACCTAAAAACCTGAGATGAACAGATAGAGAATCTTAAAAAGCATTAAAAGGGGGAAAACTAATAAGGAAATGCCAGCCAAAATTTCAGGGGTAAAGGAGAACCCAGAAAGATTGCTGGACCATCGGAGGCACTCTGCTAGAGGACATTGGCCAGGTGTTATTCTAGGTTGCAAAACCTGGTTACCTTGAGTTCAGGGCCCACCCATTGTTGGGATTTAAGAGGAAACATTTTCCCTGCATCATGCTGAGTGCCCAAGGGCTGTACCCTCAAGGTGAAAACTGCCTGCTTTCCCATCTCAGGGGAGTTCAAGAGAACTCAGTTTAGTGCTGGGTAGGAGAGGGCACAAAACCCAAACCAAAACGAAATAAATCATTGAGATGTTATAGCTAAACACTGGTATTTTCAAGGAAATGCTGCTTAAATGCACCTCAGTGAGGCTGTCAAAGAATGCCAGGTATAAATTTGGTGTAGGTGGTCTCGAACTGGTAGTGTCTCTTTGTGTCCCTCATAAAAGCAAATGCAAATCCTTGGCCTCCAGGAGTGCCCAGTAGTGCTACAAGGAAAATGGGCTGGTCACAGTAAAATTTAGCTAGGCACCAAGGACAAGAACCAGCAGAAACAACCAACAGCCAAAACAGACCCATAAAAAATGTAAGGTTTTAGAATTGTCAGGTCATAAAGCACGATCCTTTCTTTAAAGAAATAAGATGAGCTCGAGAATATTTTTTGAGGGCATAGGAAAATAAAATCCTAGGCAGATCTGAGAAAAAAAATAGAATTTAAAGAAAAGAAAAATAAACCAAGGGACTAATGGTAAAACATGAGTATACACTATTTTCTACTCTGAATAACTTTCTGTATTTTTTTATTAAGAGTAGGTTTTGTGAGATAGATTTTATGCAATTAACTTTCAATTTAAATTTATTTGAAAATGAATACATTGCATGCTTAGATTAATATTTAAATACTAAATTGTCAAAATGTAGAGATAATTCAAAGTGCATTATACTTACATTAAATCTGTTTCAGTTTCCACATCCAACTGACATATAAATATTGATAAAGATGTATGAGCAGGCACTCCAGAAGATTCAACAATGGCCCAGTTATTGGTCTTGATTATCTGAATATATTGTGAATACTTGTGATATCGTGATTTTGAAACTGAATATTTCCATTAAATGATGTCAATTCTCCATTTTATTGTCAACTTTAATTAAAGTGTTTTAAGGATATAAATAACTTTGGAAGAAATGCAGAGATATAACCCTAGGATCAGTTTTATAAACATGCAAGGGGAAAGCTTCTGGGCTCCACTAGCGTGCTCCTCACTCATCAGTAACACAATCTGTGTTCTCCAGAGAATAATTTCAGTTTTTAGGACTGGTAGAACTTGCAGCTGAGGCTTACTGTGTGGAAAGGATCACTGTTTTCTAATTGTGAATAAATATATCTGCAAACGTTGGATATCTAATATCCAACTCATCCCCAGAGATGCTAATTATTCTTTAAGAATGTGGTAATGAGAAGAAACATGCAGCGTGCCAGCAGGCAGAATAGATCATATTTCATATCATTCATTTAAATCAGGACATTCATTTTCATTACAAGATAGAGTCAGCGATAGAAACGGAGGCAAGCTATGGGGAAAGTAAAGTTTAGCAAGTACAGACAGCAAACCGCACAATAGTTGGCTCCTGAGGTGCTGACCTCATTTACTTGCAGCCAGACTTGTTGAAAGATTGCTGTCAGAAAAAAACAAAACAAAACCAAAACTCCCCTCTGTGGTGCAATATTAATGTTCGTAGCCATTAGCAAAGAAAAAACATAAAGTTCAAGTTAAAGGCCATATAAGTTAATTCTTTTGAATACAACATAAAGCCAGGGTGAGGGGGCAAGCTATGATTTCCACTTCCGTATTACTATTCCTCAACATGCCTTTACTGACCAGCCATCATGTCAAAATATAAAGGAAGACATAGACCTTGCCCAGAAAGCTCGCCATTATGTAACCGGGGGCTGGGGGATGAATGTCCCAGGCAAGCGTAAGTTGGCCTCTTACTGTTAATGAGTGTTTTCATGTCTTGGTTTGCATTTCATCTTTCTCCTCCTCTGTTTACTTCAGTCACAGATTAGAGGGCAGGCTGGGAAACGTAAGAACTTTTAAAGAAGATGGCTGATTTGTTCCGCAGGAAAGCATATATCGAAAAGAGTAGGAAAAAGTGGCATGGCCTAGTCACAACCTCTGAGAAGAGGAAACAAGTAGGAAAGTGCCCAGGTAAACCCTGAGATTTGGTGCTCAGGAGCGTGGTGGAATCCAAAGAATGTGTATTTTTATGCTACGTCTGCTGCTTGAATGAAGGAGTTACCAAACACACTTAAGGATTTTGGTTTAAGTTCCACAAGTTGATGTATACAAATGTTAGAATATCTAAGTCTTTTAAGAAATTAGGGCATTCGTCACATGCTCTCCAAGTGAAAACAGACAGTAGGATTTAATGGAAGAAGCATAGGCTTTGAAATGAAACATATGAAGAAGTGAATTTAACTTTTTTTCTCATAGAAAAGATGATCAAGGAGGGGCACCTGGCTGGTTCAGTCTGTAGAGCATGTGACTCTTGCTCTCAGGATTATGAGTTCAAGCCCCAGTTGGGCGTGGAGCCTACTTAAAAAAAAACAAAATAGAAGATGAAAGGACATATAATTTGAACAATAGCTGGCACAGGGCAGATTATAATCCTAAAAGGAACAGAAAAATATTTGAAAATCATATGAATTAATATAATCTTAAATGCTTGATTCTTGAGGGAAATTTTGTGTGATACCTCCTTTGATATCACTGTGGCTAAGAACTCTTAGCCACGCTTTCCAGATACTTTGGGAATGAAGAAAATTTTTGCATTGAACTATAAGAATTTATAATATATGCTTAGGTGAAAGAATAATCTACCTGATGAGAAATATTTAACCTATCATATAAGAAGAAAACTAGCAGGATAGAGAAGAGACTTGACTGTTAAGGAATGTTTATGAACCCCTATATTAGTTAGCTTTTGCTGTGTAACAAATTATCCCAAAATTTAGTGGTATAAAACAACAACCATTTACTAAAGTTCATAGTTCTGTGGGTCAACAGTTTTGGCTTAGCTGGGCTGGTAGTTCTTTTGGTCTTGACTGGTCTCACTGATGGTTTGGAGATAATCTGCTACACCAGGGAGGGTCTGGCTCCTCTAAGATTACCTCAGCTGGAGTGGGTGGCACTGCTGGTGGTGGTGTCCCATCATTCAGGATCTAGCTGAGGCTTCATCCAAGAGATATGAGGGGTTCCAAGAGAGTGAGGAGAAGTGTGCAAATCCTCTTGGAGCTGGCATGCTTTCACTTCCACTGTCTTCTGTGAGCCAAGGCAATAATAGCACCAGTTCATATTCAAGGTGGGGCGAAATAGATTCCCCCTGGCTAGTGGGAGGCAGAGTTATATTGCAAAGGGCATGCATATAGGTCGTGGCCATTTTGGCAAACTGCTACAGCAGGGAAGTGAATTTTAGTAGATTTTATGATGAGAGACAAAAGAATTTGAGGAGGAATGACTAGAGACTGATTCCCAAACCTAAGAATTTTCTGAACAGAGGTGGTTAGAAAGGCCTGTAATGGTGATAGGGAGCTTGAGAGGAGCTATGTTTGCAAAGAATATGAGGAGCAAGCAGGGATCTAAAGTTTTCAGAGAGATTATATATTAGAATTATTCCAGAGAAAGAAGAAAGTTATTAAACTTTAAAGAAAAAAATGAATTAGTGTTGACCTATAAAGTAGAAATACACTATTCAGCTTTAAAGTTTAAATTAGATGAAAATTAGTCAAGTGGACTAAATAAATCTTAAAAGAGAAAGATTGAGAGAGAGAAGGACCACATAAAGAAAAAAATTCGGATTCTGTTGGGAAATATCAGTATGATTTTTTTTCCCTGTAGAAATGTAGTGCTTTTGTTAAATAAGGCATTAAGCCTATTTTGGGGTAACTAAATGCAAGCCAGACTTTCCGAGAAGTCTGATTTTTTGAACTCATTCACAGGATGGGATGTGGGGGAGGGGAAGTAGAGTCTTGCAGCCCTACAGAACACCTCTGGTTCCACAGTGGGAGACTATGCTTTGCCCTTTTCCACAGTTTATACTCTTCACATGCCCATAACTGATATTCAGTTGCTTCCTCTTTAAAGCACTCATTTAGCAGCAAGTCTCATTCTATTCCAGCTGATTGAGCAGGAAACGAAAATAAAAGGGACATTTAAGTGCATGACCTTATTAAGGCCATGCCTTAATATATTCGTGCTCACCAGACTGTTAGTTCAAGGCAGTAGAATCACGCCGCACCCAGCTCAGCTCAGGCCCACTGATTACCTCTTGCCCCTTTTCTTGGTGCCTGGAGCAGTTTGTGGTCATTACAGATGAGGGCTGGATCCTGGGCTGTTCCTGGCAAATGGGGCTAAGTAGAAACTGAAGGAACAGAGAAGACCAGGAGCATAGTATAACAGGACTGTACAAATTTTGCTCTGGATATGAGATTTAGTAATGCGCTATCGGGGCACCAATTACTTCTCTTTAAATAGACTTAAGAGATTGATGTTATGTGTGCACAAAAAGAGGAAGCCGTTGGGACAGCAGCATTCCAGAGCCGCGACTGGCTTGCACCATGGCTCACAGTCTGATGTTGTTAAGGTCCTTTATAAAGGACGGGAGGGGTTGGCGGGGTTTGGCAGGTAACCACAGGGGCTTCTTCACCCTGACCAGAAGGTAAATGACCGGATGGGGGCTTCCTTCAGGGTGCCAGAACCAGTTCATCACGGACTTGTTTTTTTTTTTCCTGAGAAACTTCATAGACTGTTGTTAGCTAATCCATATTCTTCTGGACAATGCCGATAAAGCTTATGACTGCAGGTCAGAGTCAATTCCAAGCTCCTGATACTTTCTAAGAAGTGAGATCAAACTGGACCAGTGCCTCCAACAGGCTCTGTAGACCTTCCTCAGTGGCAGTCCATCCAGACACTGGCCTTTGCTGAAGATGGGGGCTTTGTGCAGCCTGTGCTTGAAGGCACGTAAGTGGGCAATATCTAAGTGTGACTTAGAAACTCTGTGGTTCTCTCCCTGACTTGAAATTAAACTTTTAAAAAGTAATATAACCATGGGGCGCCTGGGTGGCTCAGTGAGTTAAGCCTCTGCCTCTGGCTCAGGTCATGATCTCAGGGTCGTCCTGGGATCGAGTCCCACATCGGGCTCTCTGCTTGGCAGGGGAGCCTGCTTCCTCCTCTCTCTCTGCCTGCCTCTCTGCCTACTTGTGATCTCTCTCTGTCAAATAAATAAATAAAATCTTTAAAAAAAAAAGTAATATAACCATGATATAGAAAGTTTGGAAGATAATGAAATTACAAAGTCTAGAAATTGCTTATGCTTTGGCACAGCCATTATCTTTTTTTTTTTTTTTTTGGTATATTTAGAACATTTCCACATATAGTTTTTTTGTTATAATTGTGACTAGAGCATAGGTATCAAGTGTCATAAACATTTCTTAATGTTTTCGCATAGGTGTTACATGGTCTTCAGAGCCAATTTCATTGAGTGAATGTAAAAAGATGTAATCAGTCTTTTATGCTGGATCTGTATATCACTTCCATTTTTTCTTGTAAAGAACGATATAGACACATCTTGGTGCTTATTACCAACTTCCTTCTGGGATTTTAATTATTTGCCTGGCAGACTCCCAAAGTAGGGAACAGACATCTTTATGACTCAACATATATTGACACATTGCTTTTCCAAGGTACAGGTCTTTATAAATTCTGTACTTGATATTTACCTTCTATTTAGGCATCCAATGTAGTAAGAAATGTAACAGCAGACTGAAAGGAATTATGCCTGTTAGTGACTGTCCCCAGCTAGTTTCCATTTACTGTGACTTCTGGGCTATGTACTCAGTTTCTACCTTGGTTTGGTTTAAAAAGCCACACAATACAACAGAGAGCAACACAAAACAAAACAAAACTTCCCTCTTGCCTTCTAGAAATGTGGCTTTTGCTTAGTTTCTCAGACCTGGTTGTTTCTGTAGTTTGGCATCTCTTGGGATCTAAGGAGACCCCACTCTAGTCTGTGCTCTCAGAGACTCTGCCCATATTCTCTTCATCACTGGAGGTGAAATGGTGGAGAGATTTCGTCTCCAGGAATGCACATGTGTGGTGGTCTCTCTGAACCATGCAGAGAATTGGAAATCACTATCCCTCTTCACATTTTAATGATTTTATAGGTGATGTTGTATTTTTATTTGTCACGCTGATTTTCACTTTCTTGACGTATTTGACTGCTTAACATATATTTATTAACATTTCATATGGTATATTAATTTTTTAGAGGGTTTACCATTATTAGAGATAAATAGTATAACAACATTCAAGTAAATTTGAGGATCTAATTGGCTTAGTAAAGATTCATGAATCGAGGAGCATCCCATCTAGCAAGTAGAGAGGCACACCACCCGAGGAGTTGTCTAGAATAGGAAGTTTTTATAGATGGAGGATGGGGGCAAGAAAGTTGTTAGCAAAAGAAAAGATTCTTCCTGACAAGACTATTCCCTAGGGGGAAAAGCAACTGTCTTACCATGCAGATTATTTCATTTTTCTTTGGGGAACGGAGAGGACCCAGGTAACAGACTTACCGGTGCTGATGGAAAAAAAAAACAAAAACAAAAAATCCTGACTAACTGGTTAGAGTCAAATTTCTAGGGGAGGTTGAAACTGCAGTTAGATTGGGTATTAAGCCCAGGTTTAGGAACTTGGTCTAAATGATACCATTTGGGTCCTATGGTTTTATTTTTTGAAAGATTTTATTTATTTATTTGACAGACAGAGATCACAAGTAGGCAGAGAGGCAGGCAGAGAGAGAGAGGAGGAAGCAGGCTCCCTGCTGAGCAGAGAGCCCGATGTGGGGCTCGATCCCAGGACCCTGGGATCATGATCTGAGCCGAAGGCAGCGGCTTTAACCCACGGAGCCATCCAGGGGCCCCTGGTTTCATTTTTTTTTAACAATACTTTTAAATGAGTGATTAGACTTCATCCCTGAGACTTAATTGTAATTTTGGGTACATACACTGAAATCAGTTCAATTTCAATTCCTTTATTTCAACAGCCCTTCATTTAGAGTTGTCCTATTAACGCCTGGGTGGCTCAGTTGGTTAAGCGGCTGCCTTCGGCTCAGGTCATGATCCCAGCGTCCTGGGATGGAGTCCCACATCGGGCTCCTTGCTCGGCAGGGAGCCTGCTTCTCCCTCTGCCTCTGCCTGCCTCTGCCTGCCTCTCTGTCTGCCTGTGCTCGCTTGCTCTCTAACAAATAAATAAATAAAATCTTTAAAAAAAAAAGATTAATAGAGTTGTCCTATTATGTTCTAAGCACTGTGCCAGAAACTGTTGATCAAAGTAGAGCTAATACCTTATCTTTAAGAGCCCATGATCTAGCGGTGCAGACTGAATAAAGCTGTAATATGATGCATTAAGGGCCTCGGTGAGAGTTACATTTTTTTTTTTTTCTTAGTGCTTTTTTTCTTATGCTATGCCTTTCCATAGGAATACAGTTGTTAGAGTAATTAATTTTTCTCATGAGGAGAATAGAAGTCACTAAGAAAGAAATAATGCCTGGGAAGTGGAAGGATTCAAAGTGACTGGTGGATCAAATGGTATGTCTGGTTTGAGGAAGGGTAATACTCTGGAGTAGCTAAAGAATAAGATGAGGAAGTGGCTGGAGTTGAGGTAGCTGCAATGGGCAAGGGACAAATCAATAAGGGCCTAGTATGATGACTGAAGATGTTCTCTTCAGTTCTGTGGGTACTGAGGAGTCATCCAATGGTGGTAAGTTGCAGATTGATTTCATCAGATTTGTTCTTTAAAAGATAACTCCCCAAATGTAGGAAAACTGATGAAGGAGGAAGGAAGCACAGTGAGGAGGTGACCATTGAGATATTTAGGTGACAGTGGAAATGAGAGAAGAGAACAGATCTGTAAGATGCTTCGTCATCCATATTGATAGGAACTGTTGGTGACTTGGACATGGGCAATAAGGGAAGTATCACGATAACACCGAGCTTCTTAGTTTGGGCCACAGAGTATCTAGACAGTGATATGTTAATCAATAATGGAAATTCAAGAGAGCAAATATATTTTGGAGGTGGGAAGTAGAAAACGAGTTTGGTTTTGGACATTGTATGAGTCATTACTGGTTGCCTAGTCAACATTTATTTCCTACCTTCTTTCTTAAGAGGGGTAGCCCTTATTTGTGTTCTAAGGATATATCATGGTTTGTCTAACTTAGCAGTTCTCAACCGGGGGTGATTTTGCCCCTGCAGGGGACATTTGGCAATGTCTGGAGACATTTTCAGCTGTCCCAAGTGGGGAATTCTACTGATGTGTATTAGGTAGAGGCCAAGAATGTTGCCGAACTTTCTCTAATGCCTGGAACAGCCCCTTACAACACAGAATTATCTGACCCTGAATGTCAATAGTTCCAAGGCTTAGAAACCTTGTTAAGCCAATATGGTAATCTCATTCCATTTGCCAGGGGTTGATTTAGGAATAAGCATGGACCTCATTCTGTGGGACTTCTGTATAGTTTTTCTCCTAAGGAGGTGAAACACTTCTCTTTATGGATAATCTTATGTTTGAATAGAACACTTAGGATTGTTGCATCTACCAGCTACCAGCCTGAGGAGGAAGCCCGCACACAGAAGAGGGCAGATCCAAGAAAAATGAGGAAAAGAAAGTCCAGAGTCTTGATGGACATCTAACAGTGGCTGTAGCCTGTTCTATCTCTTGTTACTTGGGGCTGTAAATCTTATGGTCTACTTATGGTCTAAGACAGAATAAGTAGGAGTTTCCTGTTACTTGTAACTAAAAGCATCATGATACACCATGCTGAATTGCTTATGGATGACTCAAAATGGTAGTAAGTAAAGGGTTGAAAACATGTTATTGGAGTTTGGCAAAAGGTTAAGTCTGGAGTTATAGCAGGGAGAGCTCAAATAGCGGGGATAGGTCTGGTCATGGAACTGATGACCTAAACCGCGCAGGTCTTAGAGAGCAAGAAAAAGGCAATGAGAGTAGAATCTTAAAATACAGCTCTTAATTTGTGAGTCTGAGAAGAGCAGGTTTGGTAAGACCTGTTGAAAGGAGTCAGAAAAGCTATGCTAGTGCTGAAACTAGTGAGAGATGTGGAATGATAGAGACAACCTGTGGTCTACTGAGAAATTGTGCTTTTTTGTTCCATGCTATGGAATCATCACTGGGATGCAGGTGCTCAATTAGAAACTACATTTCCGGAGCACCTGGCTGGCTCAATGGGTTAAGCTTCTGCCTTTGGCTCAGGTCATATCTCAGGGTCCTGGGATCCAGCCTTGCATTGGGCTTTCTGTTCAGCAGGGAGCCTGCTTCGCCCTTTCTCTCTGCCTGCCTCTCTCCCTACTTGTTTTCTCTCTCTCTGTGTCAAATAAATAAATAAAATCTTAAAAAAAAAAAAAAGGAAACTACATTTCCCAGATCCTCGCCAGTCCTTAGAAAGTCTAATGGAAGAGAACTTGTTCTTTAAATTTTGGACGAGTTTTGAGCACATATCCCAAGCTGAAGGGGAAAAACAGCTCTGGAGTGGAAGAGAAACATGGATCAAAAGGTGTGATGGACAGATGGCTTTGGAAAAGCTGCGAAAAGCTGCATTATTCATCACTGAAGGATGGTATAGGTTTGGAAAATAAGCAACACTAACTTAGTTTGTCTACCACCATGGGTCAAATGGAAACAATACAAATGAAGAGAAGGGCAGTTGAAGGAGCTCTTGGCTGAAGCCTGGTTTATTTTTCAGACAATTGTCTGCTGAGAAAGAGGCAGAAGCAGGGAGTACAGTGCTTGCAGTGAATGGTAAAGGTTTGGAATCACTACTTTTCCGCAATGGAAAGAGAAGCAGAGGAGAAATGAAGGGATTGCTGAGCAGCTGGCGTTGAATCTCATAAATTTGTGATGGCTCCAATTAGCATGTTTGTGTGATTCCCCAGGCGATGCTCAATGACCTTTGAAAGAAAATAGGTAGTTACGCTAATCCAAGTTTGGGGATTGGAAAGAGGAGTGCAACAGAAGGTAAACTGGCAAAGGGATGATTGAAAATGCTGGTGGAATTGCTGAAATTATTGAACATCACATTGTTAATAAAAACGCTTCCAGATAAATTCTGCAACTTAGGGTATTGAGGAAAACATTAGGAATGATGAATGGTTAAAATGGATCATTGAGCCATCAGTCTTTCAGGGATGAGGCTTATAGGGTGGGGTTGGGTGGTTTAACACTAATTTAAAATGAGAGTGAGCTAAAGTGTAATTGAAAGTGAACAGATCACTTCTTGGATGTCCTCTCTTGCACAAATTAACAACATTTTGAAACATAATTCCATTTCAAAATTCACTCAGTTTGTAGGTAAAGAATGAGAGCTTCACAGATGCCAAGGGCTGATACTGAAGGCAAAGTAGCTTTTTTTTTTTTTTTAATATTTTATTTATTTATTTGACAGAGATCACAAATAGGCAGAGAGGCAGGCAGAGAGAGGGGGAAGCAGGTTCCCTGCTGAGCAGAGAGCCTGATGCGGGACTCGATCCTAGGACCCTGGGATCATGACCTGAGCCAAAGGCAGAGGCTTAACCCACTGAGCCACCCAGGCGCCCCCAAAGTAGCTTTTAAGGACCAAACTGAGATTGTTACCTGGTTATCTGTTCTCAGCTAAAAGGAGCAGTTTTGGAGTGTATGAAAGAAAGGTACAGAACAAAGCCTCCATGAAAAATATGAGAAAGGGAATAACTGAGCTTCTTCAATTAAACAAATATTACAAATTCCTCATTTGCCCTAGGGAATTATTTTAAAACTTTTTTTTTGTTTGTTTTTTTAAATCTACCATACTACAGAAGTTCTAGTAGGCTAGTCCCATCTCCACAGGCTGTCTCCTACGGTGTGGGAGGGGCGTGCTTTGCAGGGAATCTGGATGAAAGCCAGGTGAGGCATTTGTTGAGGAGTCAAGTAACAGGGTGGCAAAAAGTCACTGGAGGGAAACAAAAGGGGATTTGATGTAACTAATTGATTGTGAATGTAGCCTGAAGCATGCGAATTGGGGGGACCTTCACAGTCCGCTGGCTAAGTATGTGCTTTCTAATCAAGAGGTTAGTGTTCATGTGAGTCCCGTTTCTCTTTTGAAAGGGCCTTATTCATTGAGGAAGTTATTGGGAACATGTGTTTATTAGGCTGGAATGGTGAAAGCTTTAACATTGTTGAAAGGGGTCAGCTGTGTTACTCAACTGTGGCTGAATTGTATACTAGAGTAATTGACAATGGCGTTAACAGCAGCGGACTGTGTAGAGAAGCTGTGTTTTTCCCTTCAGGTTTTATTGACTATTCTTCTATACGTTGAAATGTAATGTTGCAAGTTGGGTTTGTTTTTGTGTGTGAATCAAATCATGGCTCAGAGTATATGGTTTACTAGGTGATAGGCCATTGGTATTTCCTGTTTGTATTTATTAGTAGATCTAGTTTACTGTTTTCATATTTAAATTCCTTGTAAGCTCACTCTAGTTTTCTTCTTGGAGTTGTTTATGGACCTTTAAATTGTCTCTCTTGTGTATTTAATAGTTGGAGAGCAGAGCTGTCTTTCTGCATTATAATTAGTTTGTTTTTAGGGGCCATTTATTTTCTTCACGCTTTCGGTGGAATGTCCGTTGCTGTCATTGACTTTCCCTGGGCCCTGCATGTGGGCGAATGATGAAAATGCCCTTCCGGTGGCGATTAACTTTTCAGTGTCAATAATTGTATAGGTTTTTTTTTTTTTTCTTTTTCTTTTTTCAGTCTTCACTCAATGAAAATAAACCTTATTGCAATGTGGAGTAAATACAAGAAAATAAAAAACTATTTTTTAGCAATTATATTCTCATGTCTTTCCTCTTCTGTAATAATAATAATTTAAAAAATCTCCCTAAGGATGATGCTTGATTCATTAGGTCTCTGCTGGAGGTAAACTGTTTTGAAAGCTTAGTAAAATAAATAGGGTTATTATGAGAGTGGAAAAAATATATAAGCTTTTACAATCAACAGATGCTTTACTTGTTCTAGAAAGCATGAGTCCATAAAATTGCATAATATAAATGGCACGTATTCTGGTTGCCTGTTTAGGATGCTTGCTTTTCTTTTATCTTCTTCCTGGCAGAATACTCGTTTTTTATAAGACTACAGATTTCTTTCAATAATTGCTGCTTTTATTTGGTGAACTCCACTTTTTGTATTACGGTTAAGAATAGGGTCTGCGTTGCCTTTGAAAGTATGGTTTGCTCATAGCCAATTAAAAATCAGTGCAAGAGAGTGTGCAGTCATGGAGCATGTCTTACTTTTTTGAGTTACCCTTAAAATATAAAAGTGAAGTCAGTAGGTCAATTCAGGAAAATACTTATTTTTAGAGTCTTATTTTGCGTAGTTACCAGTACTCGGGGGCTGCTGTAAGTTCCAGCGCTTTCCCCCATTCTTCATTTCTGCTTTTTCTGTTTGGCTGGTTGTCTAATAAATAAGGACATAGAGAAGTGGGAATGAAGAGAAGAGTAGAGATGTAGATTTCTTGCTCTCCTCTCCATCTCCCTCTGTTCAAACACTGTAACACAGAGCGCTTCATCTTCTGATGTCCCTATCAGGCATTTACTGGTTATATTCAGTAACTCACTCTCCATAATCTTACAGTTGTGTTACAAAAGATTCGGGAATTTCAGATGTTTGACGGAACCTCAAAGTAGGATTATTGGGATATATATTATATGCAATTCTGGTACACCATGCCATTTCTTAACATTTTAATCATGTTAGATATAGGCAGCTTCATCACTCTCTGATGTGTGATGTGGTCTTGAATTCTCCTTGCCTTCATCCTGTCTGAGGTTTACTTATCATGTGTTCAACTGCTCTTCCAGGACTGGATATACTGAGTCTTCAAGAAGCTTTTCTTTGACCTGTTAGTGTGGGGAGGGGGGAAGGTAAAACTTGAAAGGGACTGTGACTGGGGATGATGAGTGGTGGACCAATCTCTGTTTGCCTAAAGTCTATCGAGAACACGGAGGCTAGAGTTTCCTCTACCTCTGGGAATTTACTCATCCATGTGGGTTTCTGATCTTTCCCCAGATTTAAGGTGAACTTCCGGAACCTTCACAGCACTCAAAGATAATTGACTCTACATGCCTTGATTTGTCCCAGAGGCTCTTTTTCCTTTCAGTGAGTGAAGGAGAGACTCTGGGTTTTGGTCATAGCCTGGTCACAGAAGTGTGAGGACTTCCATAGAGACCCTCCGTGTGTTCTTCTCTGAAGGGTCTCCTATTCCTTCAAAAAATCATCTTATCTTCCCTTTTGTTTTTCCTCTGGCAAATCCTTCATTATTGCTGGAGGTTTAGTGGTTGGTTTTCATAGTTCTGTTTTCTCATTCCATCTTTCTTGTAGGCAGGAAAAAATGAGTTGGTCAGACTCTGGAAATTTCTGAGCCTGTGACACACTGTGGAGTATGGAGTCCTTATGTATGTGTGTGTGGGGGGGTTCCAGATCTTTTTCCTGGGCTGTACACTTATCTCCTCAGCTGCTTCTTTTATTTATTTATTTAGGTTTAAAAAAAACCATAGTTTAATTTACATGCAGTAAAACGTGCAGATTTTAACTGTATGGTTTGATGAGTCTGACAAATGTATGTGCCATGGAATCCATAATGCAATCAAGACAGAGAACATTTCCAGTTCCCCAGAATGTTCCTTTATGCCCCTTGTCTTCTGTTCCTCCCACTATATAGGCAACAATTTTTTCAAATAACTGTCATTGTAGATTAGCTTTGCATATAAGTGGAATCATACAGTATAAACTCATTTGTGTCTGACTTTTTCCACTTGGCTCAGTGTTTTGCATCTATCAATTCCTTTTTCATTATTAAGTAATATTCAATTGTGTGACTGTACCACAATTTGTTTATCCATTATTCTGTCAATAGACATTCATTTAATTTATTTTTTATTATTTTTTAAAGATTTTATTTATTTATTTGACAGAGAGAGACACAGCAAGAGAGGAAATGCAAGCAGCGGGAGTGGGAGAGGGAGAAGCAGGCCTCCAGCCGAGCAGGGAGCCTGATATGGGGCTCGATCCCAGGACCTTGGGATCATGACCCGAACTGAAGGCAGACGCCTAGTGACTGAGCCACCCAGGTGCCCCTGTCAATAGACATTTAAATTGCTTATTGTTTTTGGCTATTAAAAATATTCTTACATAATTTCTTTTTGGACATATGTTGTCATTTCTTTTGAATATATCTGGAATTGCTTGGTCATAGAATCAATATATGTTACTTAGGCTGCTTCTTTAAAAAATAATTGGGAATATTAGTGGAAAACGTGGGACTGTCATCCACTCATCTCTCTTCCTCATTGCTCTGGTATACACAGGACATGTTTTGGGATGACTGAGCCACTTTCTAGAATCCTCACTCTCTCCTCTGGCCACATTTCTTAGAAAGAAAATGTCATTAATTAGATTACTAGGGTATATTTCTTGGTCAGTTTTAATCGTTTTTTTTTTTTTTTTTCTCATTTGCTAGGTTGATGGGAAGGAAGGTTCTGAGATCTGACTTTAAACTGCTAATTTTTCTTGGAAGTCCAATTTATAGTAGAGGAAATATTGAAAATTACTCAACTAATTCAGAGTCCTTCTCCCTTTCATGATACATATATTTTTCTCAAAGCAGATATATGTTTTAAAACTAAATTTGGCTTTATTCTGCCATCTTGCCCCAGAAGTCCAATAAATATTCTGTTCTAAAGGCTAAATAGGGAATTTTTTTCTGCAGCATGACAAATACTGTCATGTGTGTGGCTGATAGGAAACTCCCTGTTCTTCAAAATCAAATATTTCATTAACATGAACAAATCCTAGGACAATTCTGAGAAAGATCCATCTTCTTTCGTGGGGTGTTTTAAAAACACACGGATCATTCTCCTTACTTATGGGATTGTAAGTGATTCTTTTGTGAATATACTTGGCTTTTAAAACAGCATTGCCTACTGGATAGATGTCTGTTATTATAAATTGGGTGACCTGGTGCCTAATGCTGTCTCCACTTATCAGCTGTTGTTGGCAAGTCATTACTCTTTCTGTGATTGAAATCCTCAGTCAGTAAAATGCTGCCTGTGTACCTCAGGGAATCCCATGTAGATTAACACAAAGATGTCTGTAAGACACTGAGATATTTTAGAAGAATGCCTTGTGATTTTATAACATCATGACGATGTTGTTATTTATCTGGGTCCAAAGAGGCCTCTTTCAGTTTCCATATTAAGGCCCAGCAATCATTTTCCCTAACATGAGGTTTTCCATGGAAATGCAGAAAACAGTTTTTGGAATTTTGTGTTTATGCATGTTCTTCTGTGTTTTCTCTTCATGCCCGTTATTTTGTATTTTGCCTTATTTTTTTCCCCCCATTTTCTTCTGTCATTTGTTTCTTTGGAGAGGGCTATGTGGCCAGTAAGAAACAATCTTAATTTTGTTTTGGTATGAAATGCACATGGGCAAAGGGAGGCTGGGCTTTGTATTAAAAATGGCGTCTTGGCTCTCTTTGCCTCATCTGGGGTTCTCTTGTATCTTGGCTTTCTTTAGACTTCCTTGGAAATCTGTTCTGTGGCTCAGTCCGGTTCCAGCAGTTGCAATGCATCATTGTGTAAACCTTTGCTAGCTGCAAATACCCTCTTAAAAATGTATGTAACCACAGATTTCAATCTGCAAATTATTAATGTTAAAACTATTTGAAGAAGGACACATTTCCAGATACCAGGCCAGCATGAAACTTTTACATAAATCAAATATGGCAGAACTAGATTAATACTATTGAGTTTTTCCCAGCCTCTAGGTTTGGGCCATAGCGATGGTCTAATTACCCATTTGTGGTTAGGATTATTGTGTATACCATGTATCACCCCAATGCCACATTTGCCAACATTGCATATGGAGCCTTTTCCCCTTCAGGCTTGTTAAAAGTTAAATGTGGGATGAAGGGACGTGCTTTTTTGAGTTGTCTCTGGCAGCATGAGATGACTTTGTTTTTCAGTGTTTTCTTTTTCTTTTCTTCAGTTTCAATGTAATGTCACAAGTTAAAATATGTTCCTTTAAATTGAACCTATGAGGTATATGTGTGCTTGTGTGTGGTAGAGTCGGAGAGAGAAAAGGACATGGGAGGACCTTGTTAAATGTAAGTTTTCTTGATGAAAGATCATCCTAAAAGGCCTATTGAAAAGACCTACCTCCTGGGGTACTCCTTCTATCAGATAGGAGAGGCATGAGGTGAAGACTAGGCTTGAAGGTGGCAGAGAATGCCCTTCTCAGAAGCTGCTTTGAACTCCAGTGGGGCTTGCAGTCGACTGTGGGGGGCAAGAGTGGGAATCAGCAGGCAGGTGCCACACTGCGTTAGAGTCTGGAGAGGTTGGCTGGAGCACACCCCATGCCCAGGGATGCCACTTGACCAAAGCAGGTAGCGTGCTCACATTGCAAAATCAGCTGCTGTGATTTTGAGAGCTCACAGGGAAGTGTGCTGGGGACAGAGTCACCATTGTGGGAATAAGGAATATGGAAAGCTGTAAGAATCTTCAACATCCTCAACATGTCTGTTGTTTCTCAGCTCTCCTCGGCAAGTCCTTATTCTCTCTGTGCCTGAAATCCTCCGTTAGCAAAATGCTAGAGTATGTTTTACCCGTGTATATCAGGGTAGAAAGAGCAAATGCTGGGAAAGAGAGAGGGAAGGAAATGAACATTCATTACGCTTATTCGCATTTTCTTGGTTGATACTGTGTGATAGCGTTTCTCTATTTAAACCACATTACAGATAATAAAGTAAAGCTCTGAGAGGTCAGGTAACTCACAGAAGGCCAAACAGCGACAAGGTAGCAGCTGGAATGCTGGCCCAAGTGTTTGGATTATTCTATACGAAACATTTCTCTCCCACTCACTCTCTAATACTGATGTCTAAAGTAGAGGTCTGCCCTCTTGCTCTCTTCTGCAAGGCATAGTTCAGTGAATTCCATTGAATTGATTGTAGGTTAATGGTTTAATGAGTTTGAAATGCATGATAATGTCTTCTATTTTGATTTTTGTTTTATTTTTTATTGTTACTATTTTTTAAAGATTTTATTTATTTATTTGACAGAGAGAGAGAGATCACAAGTAGGCAGAGCAGCAGGCAGAGAAAGAGGGGGAAGCAGGCTCCCCGCCAAGCAGAGAGCCGGATGCGGGGCTCTATCCCAGGACCCTTGGGATCGTGACCTGAGCTGAAGGCAGAGGCTTAACCCACTGAGCCACCCAGGCACCCCTTGATTTTTGTTTTTAAAGGCCTCCAAGGATTATTGCAAAGTTTTGACATTTCTGTAATGCCAACATGGCAGACACAGAGAGAACATAGTTTTATCTATGTATTTGTTTGAGTGATGTTACAAAATACTCAATTCAGCACATCTTGGTACACATATGTAAGGCATTGTGCCCAGCCTTCCCCTCTCCTCACTCCTTCTCCAAAAAAAAGAAAAAAAAGGAAAAAAAAAAGATAATGAAAATTAATATTACATTAGAATACACGATGGTTTTTTTTTATTTTTGTGAAATATGTAAAACATGTGGAACCTGAAATAGAATTTACTATTGACAGATAAATAAATGCAAAGATCAGCCTTTAAATAATAGATGTTGTAATCTGTACTAGAGGTTTGGTTGGAGTTTTGCCATATTGTTTAAATTAGCCCCACAGTGCAGAGGGGCTTTTGTAGGAAGCCATTATAATTTTCATCCTTTAGATACTGGTATTTTCATGAGCTGAGGTTAAGTGTCTCAAGGGATAGTGGCATATCATGAAAACATTTCCTGAGCTTGCTTGGGCTGTATATTGGTATGCCCAAGTCTGCTCTTCGAACAGGGCTTTTGTTTTGTTTTGTGAGGAAATGATCTTGCCCCCAAATGCAATTTTTCTTTTTAATGGAGCTTTAAAAAATATGTATTCAGAAAAAATCATTCAAGCAATTTATTTAGTAAAAATGTTTCATACTTAGCTTGAAGAAATCATGGGGATTTTATTATTTTTATTTGCCTTTTAATACCTATGTAATAGAGCAAGAAATTAAAAATATTTGGTTGACCCAAGGTTTTTTAAAAAAATTGTGAAATAAAGCTTCACAGGCATTTTGAGATAGATAAATAAAAATACTTTAACTATACTTGTTTTTATTAGGAACTCAGAGCCTTCTAAGTTATTTTTATCAAATTAAAATTCACATATAATATTCTTTACAATTTTTCCACCAGTGATATCTCTGACGCAATAAAAAGCAGTCATAAACAAGGCACCTTAATGGATATTAATGTAACTTGACAGACATTTATTTTATGTTCTAGCTTCGGCAGCTGGGTGAATGGGTTTTTCTGTAGTTAAGGGAAGGAACAGGGTGTATGAGAAAATCGCGAGCTGTTTGGGTCTAGCTAATTTAGTAGTTTTTGTAAGCACACAAACTAGTAATCACAGAGACACTGACAAATAGCTATGATGTTTAGACCTCAATATGTTTGGGTAGCATTTTGAAATCATTATAATCTCACTATGATATAATAAAGAATGCTTGATTATGTTAATTACATAGCATGTCATATACACGGATTACTTTGTGATTTTGTGAAATATCATTGTAATTATTACACAACAGAAATACCATTGTAACTTTTAACTGAATTATGCCACCAAGTGCAGCAGTTGAATGATGTATGACATGACTGCTTTCTCTACTATGCTTGTAAGTGGTGGCCGTGTCTGTGATTGTGGCCCTGTTTATCCCTAAAACATGCACATCATTTTTATTCAGGTGTGTACAAGAAAGGGAAATAAGCTTTAAGTCTTTTTCTTTGGATTAAAGACATTTGGAAATTATTACTGAAGAATGCCAAATGTTTTCCTGGAACAAAAGTGTTTTCCAGTAGGAAATGCTGATATAATTAAAAGGCATTAGTGTTGATAAAGAAGACCAAGAAACATTTGTGCCATGTGTGATCATCAAGAAAAGAGTTCCAGTGGGCCTAAAGTATATGTCAAAGAAATGAATCCAGTAGCATGAATCAAAGGTTTAGATGGAAGAACAGGTAGCAAGAGCCAGATTATGAGACACGTACATATTCAAGGCACATGACTAGGATTATACAGGTGGCTAGGTTTTAGACTACTTTGCTCTTTCATTTGGAAAATAGTCAAATGTAATATAATTTCCACTTACTGGCATTTATTGATAAATAAATGATTTAGGGCAGCAAATATCCTTTCAGATACATACCGAAAGTTTACTAATTTTACAGAGGCAATTTTATTCAGTATCTCTTAGCTCCTGTGGGCTTAGGCAAAAAGCCTCCGCTTACTGGTGCAGTCATTAACTCTATGCCTTTTTTTTTTTTTTTCTTTTCTTCTTCTTCTTTTTGGTCCCATCTCTGGGCTCTACCTGCTAAGAACTGTGGAATCTGCCTGAGTCCTTCTGTTTTAAAGACCTTCAGTACTTGACTCTTTGTCAGATTCTTCCTTAAAAATATCTGTTCTGGGGCTGCCTGGGTGGCTCAGTGGGTTAAGCCTCTGCCTTCGGCTCAGGTCATGATCTCAGGGTTCTGGGATCAAGTCCCGCATCGGGCTCTTTGCTGGGTGGGGAGCCTGCTTCCCCATCTCTCTCTCTCTGCCTGCCTCTCTGCCTGCCTCTCTGCCTACTTGCGATCTCTGTCAAATAAAAAAAAAAAAACACCTGTTCTGGTTCCATTCCTCTGAGACACTTTTCTTCATTGTTTTGATTGGCCCTTGCAAACAGTTCCTCCTGTCATTCATGAAATACACATGCACACACACACCCGAATAGTCTCCTGATCAAAACAAAAAGCAGTAAGAACAAAAACGTGCTGTTCCAACCTACCAGCGCCTTCGAACTGCTCCTTTAATATCATGCATTCCTTCATTGTCAGATTTATTGAAAGCACATTTTAAACCTACTCGAAGTTTCCACTTCCTACTCACCCCTTCCTGTGTTCTTGTAATAAAGCTACTCTTCTCTGGTGGTCGCCAGCAACATGCTTGTTGCCAAAGCAAACAGCGATTTGGTCAGTTTCATTCTCCTTCCCTTTTTCGTCGACCGTGATGCTACTGACCCTTTCCAGAACACTGTCTTTATGCACTGTTTTATCCTGCCTTGTGGAAGGAGCTTCATGATCAGACAACTTTGGCGGGAATCTTAGGACTCGAAGGGTGATCCTTAATTCTGTAAATGCACACTGTGTTTAATGGCTGGGCCTCTAGATTAGGAGGCACAGAAGGGAGAGTGGACAGGAAGGGCTGTTTGATGTTTGATGACCTGGTGAAGACCCAGAATAGTGCTTTTTCAATGGGGTCTCATCAGCCTTTGGGATGGGACAGTTCTTCCTTTTGAGGGACCCTCCAAGTGTTGTAGGATGTTTGGCATTTCTGACCTTCAGACACCAATGCTGGTTGTACCCCCACTGTGCCAACCAAAAAAATACTCCACACATTCCTGAATGTCCTCTACAGAGGTGACACTGTGTCGGGTGAGGGGAAATGGGAAATGGTCAGCTTTTTCCTCAGAGAGTCCTTAGCTTCCCCTATGAGCTCTTCCTCACTTCTTTTGAGAGGCTAGCGTGGTGTGTAAGGTCCAATATCATTTATTTCCATTATCCCTCTCACAAAAGATGCACCTCCCGTATTATCTTACTCATGTTCTTTCCCCCAATTTTTTTTTTTT
>ML102814.1:44703-77130 GCA_003697995.1 Taxidea taxus jeffersonii | reverse complement strand
TTTTTTTTTTTTTTAAGATTTTGTTTACTTATTTAGCAGGAAGAGAGAGAGAGCACAAGCAGGGGGAGCTACAGGCAGAGGGAGAAGTAGGTTCTCCATGGAGCAGAGAGCGTAACACAGGGCTCAGTCCCAGGACCCATGGATCATGACCTGAGCTGAAGGCAGAGGCTTAACCGTCTGAGCCACCCAGGCACCCCTTGCACTTGATTTTGTAAGTCCAAAGGGAACCAAAGCCAGGTTTAAGCAAATGAATGATCCTATCCAGTGTTTGAGAAAGATCACAAGATCCCAGTGAGGAAGGTGCAACTCCCCAGTCAGCATCCAAGCAGTTTCTCAGAGAGACCTCCTCACTGAGCTGTGGGTGCCTGGTACCCAAACTCACATCCTTAAAAGGAATGTCAGAACCAAATCATGCGGCGACTGCGGGCGATCCTAGGCCTGTCCAAGGACTCCCCATGTGATAGGGTGAAAAATGGGAAAGAAAAAAGGATGGAAGTGTCCCATCAGAATGCCTCAGTAGAGTATCATCCCCCTTTCTGAGGAGTAGGGAGGAGAGGCTGATTTTGAAAGTAAGGAAGAGCTCATCACAGGCCATGCTGCGCCTGCAAGATTTGAGCAAACAGAGGGTACAACCAAGATCCTGAAGAAAAATTTCATAATGGCCAGTGCTGACACAAGTTTTAGGAATTCACCGGGAACTGCTGTGAGGTAAATATTTCAATGGGCATTAGGCTTCGAATCCTACAAGAAGAGTGTCACCCTACAAGAGAAAGGCTGTGACAGCTCTACTCAGAGGTTATCATTTGTGCCAGCAGAGCCCTACCATCACCGGAACGCCAGAGAGAACTCCCCGAGTGCTCAGAGACCTTATTTGAAAACTGAAGTGAGTAGGGAAAGAATTAGATCAATTTGTGTTTCTTTTTTTTTTATAAAAGATTTTATTTATTTATTTGACAGACAGAGATCACAAGTAGGCAGAGAAGCAGACAGAGAGAGAGGGAGAAGCAGGCTCCCTGCTGAGCAGAGAGCCCTATGCCGGGCTCGATCCCAGGACCCTGGGATCATGACCTGAGCTGAAGGCAGAGGCTTTAACCCACTGAGCCACCCAGGCACCCCCAATTTGTGTTTCTAGTAAATTACCCTCTTCAAAGAGAAAAAATTCGCAGGTATTAAGTGCCAGACATGCAAAATATATGAATATTTCCTCTAAATGTTTCCTATGGGTGATGACTGTTGTTATCACCATCACAAACATCATGACTTTTGCTGTTAAACTCTAAGTCAGATTCACCCCAAAGAAGAACTTCCAGGTCTGGCAGAACTCCTGTTACCTCAATGCTTGTCTTACCACCGGGGGAATAAGTGAGTTGTTAGAAAAACCCTAGCCCAAGAGGAAGTGTTTCTTTGCTATACAGATAACACGTGTGCTAAGATGGTATTGCCCTTCGCTTCCAGAAGTCTGAAACCCTAAACATGTGTATCGTAAAATATGCCAAGTGACTGACCCATGATTTACTACAACAAATAACTCAATAGGTAACTGTTGAATAAGAGCCCATTGTGCCCAGAGCTCCATGGCAACTCTAGCCCCGGAATGCACGAAATGGGCTGGGTACACAGGATCATCATATCCATGTGAACAGTGCGAGCTGGCAAAAGTGATCCTGAGTGGATGAGAAGGACACTCGTTTCTGACCCTTTGATTTCTCTGTGCTCATCACGCTGGCCTTTTTAAAAAATTCTTGTTGCATTTTATGGCACCTGCTTCTTTTCTTTCCTGTCTCTTCCAGCACATTACTCCTTGAGGGCAGGGATCAGGTTGGATCCATATCAAAGTCAACCTAATTATTTCTAAGCAGGGGAGCTAAAACACAGAACTGCTCCAACCTGAATGTGCTTTAGAATCCTGAGATGATTCCAACTCTACCCCCAGCCTTCTGCAGCAAACCATATAGGATGGGGCCCTGTATGCATTTTAACAAGCTAAGTCCCCCGGGGCCCCTCTCAGATGATTCTGACGCAGTTGGTCAGGAAACCCACTCAGAAAACAGTTTTCAATCTAGGGGCGCCCGGATGGCTCAGTTGGTTAAGCATCTGCCTTCGGCTCAGGTCATGATCCCAGGGTCCTGGGATAGAGCCCTGCATCAGGCTCCATATCCGCTTTTCCCTCTCCCTTGGCCTCTCCCCCCTGCTCATGCTCTGTGTGTGTGTGTCTCTCTCTCTCAAATAAATAAAATCTTTTAAAAAAGAAAACACTTTTCCATCTATAAGCCTAGAGTATAAGCCTGGAGCACACCCTTTGGATCAGCTAGAGCTAGCTTTTATCCCAGTTCTATACTCAGTAGCTACAGGGCAGGCATGTGTGAGTTTCTTAAGTTCTTTGTGCCCCAGTTCCCTCAGTTATAAGATGAGGATAGATACAAAACTTAACAGAAAGAAAATAGAATGGTGGCTGCCAGGGGCTTCCAGAGAGGGGGTTAGGACTAAGTTGTTTAATGGGTACAGAGTTTCAGTTCTGCAGAATGAAAATTTTCTGGAGATCTGTTGCACAACAATGCAAATATATTAACATTACTAAAGTGTACATTTCAAAGCGGTTAAGGTGATAAATTTTATGTTACCTGTTTTTGCCACAACTAAAAAGAATTTCTTTATTTTTTTTTAAAGATTTTATTTATTTACTTGAGAGAGAGGGAGTGAGAGAGAGAGCATGAGAGAGGAAAGGATCAGAGGGATAAGCAGACTCCCCACGAGCAGGAAGCCTGATGTGGGACTCGATCCTGGACTCCAGGATCATGACCTGAGCTGAAGGCAGTCACTTAACCAACTGAGCCACCTGGGCACCCTAAAAAGAATTTCTTTAAAGAAATTTTTAATAGGGTTGTATAATAGTATCTACTTCGCAGTGTTGTTACGAGCATTACACGAAATAAAGCATGTCAAGTCTCTGGCGCAGTCCCTGATCTAGCAACTGCTCAAAAAATTATAGCTATTATTATTGTTGTAGTCCTGGTTGTTAAGGTAGTTAACTATGAATAAGTTACTATTTAAAGGCATTTTAAATCAAATTATAGTCTGAATCTTCAAGCTGATGCAGGTTCTCTATACTTTTTGAAATGGTGTGCCAATTTCTCAGGAAAGCACTGGGCTGTAAGATGGAAACCTATCTCTAATCATTCATTAAGGACTGTTCCAAACCCTCCCCACAAATCCAAGTAACATTTGACAGACTGCATTTTTCCAGATCCTGACCAACAGACCCCATTCACATTTCACATGTAGGTCAATATGTGAAAGCAGGAGGATTATTCCTCTTAGGCGGTCTCATTCATAACCCTAAGATCCTCAATCTGCAGAGATGAAGGAGACAAACAAAAATGCTGAACTTTGTTTTTCAGTTTAGGCTTAATGAAGGAAGTCAAGCAAAATCTGCCACTGTAAAAGAAGTGATCTCCATGAAATATTTTGCATCTTTGATGTGCACATGGAACCTGAAGCAGATTTGGGAAACATGGCATAAACCCAAGGCCGTCATTTTGATTCTCTCTGCATCATTTTGATTTCATGTGCATCTATTCTAATCTCATCTCTCCAGCCTATTATTTAAACCTTAGCAGGACAGATGTGCTGTTTTACAGGGCCATAATCCACTTGGTGGGCGGATAACCAGGAGGCCTTTGGTCTTCATCATTTACTCCAATAAGAAACTAGACTATTGCCTTGTAAAACAGCGTGAATCCCCCACCCCGATTTCCCATGCTATGCTAACCCACAGAACATCCTTGGAACTTCTAACTGAATTCATAAAATTCATCATGGTCACAGAGATGCCCAAAATCCACTCTGGGCTGAATGAAATTAGGCAAAAGTTAGTCTAGAAATATAAATAGTAAAAATGAGAGGATTGGAAAATGACTTCAGGTACAGGAGTTTAGGCCAGCACAAGTACTCATATGAACCAGATTTATCGTTCTAAGGCCAAGAAGGTTAGGTACCCACTGGTGAAAACTCTAATCCCATTGGCTTTTAAATCTCTCTTGATTGAAAAATAAATTCTAAAGTCATTGCTAAGGATTCCCTGCCACTTTTTATAAAATCTCCATCCTGTGTGTAACTCTTGTAATTGTGGGAAACAAGAGTTTTCAGAGAGATCAGGAGACCCATCCCAGATGGACCATGAGCAAGGATTATGAGTGCTCACATCCACCAGCATCCTTGCCAACAGGTAGAAGGAAGGAGAAGTAAGAAGAGCTATGATTATAAACAGCAAAAAGAAGTGATTAAAAGAATGTAAATAACCAGACATTAACTAAAGATTCTGGGCATACTGCCTTCTGTCCAGCTAATTTTTCTTTTTCTGATACAGTAAAGATACTACCTTGTAGGGGCACCTGGGTGGCTCAGTGGGTTAGGCCTCTGCCTTGGGCTCAGGTCATGATCCTGGGGTCCTGGGATGGAGCCCCAGAATCAGGTTCTCTACTCAGCAGGGAGCCTGCTTCCACCTTTCTCTGCCTGCCTCTCTGCCTATTTGTGATACCTGTCAAATAAATAAGTAAAAATCTTAAAAAAAAAAAAAAAATACTACCTTGTTACCTTAACATGGGGATTTCCGATAAAGGGTTGAAGTTCCGATATCCAAGTATTAACTCCAGGTCTAATGTCTCTAGTCACGTGACCTTGGAAAATCACTTAACTACTCGGGACCTCAGTTTCCTCATCTAGAACAGGACCCAGATCACATACACATTCAATAAGTATTTGCAGAAGCTTAAAAGAAAATGTATCCGTCAAATGGGGATAAACTAGGAGACCTCAGAAATTCTTCCCAGATTCGCCATTCAACAGACCTGTGACTTCTTTGTCACAGGCTCTTGTCCCTTGTCATTCTAGTCCTCTTCTGCACATCTATACCAACAGAGAAATCTCTTTTTATTGAGTACAATCTTACCTTACATTTTCTCATCAGATGATAGTCTTACCCCTCAGTTATGTTACAAGAAGGAAGCATTTTGCCATTAAACTGATCATATAGTTATTTTTCAAGCAACAATTGGTTTCCAGAGCATATTGCTATTTTTAAAGCTCCGTGCCATATTTTAAAAGCTATATAAGGAAATATTTGCATTTTCCTTCCATAGTTGTTTTCTGCTTGATTTCAAAAGTTAAACAAATGGTTTCAAATACCTTGTGTGATGCTTTCCCCTCCATTAAAATGCTAAGGGTTTTTTTTTTTTCCCCTCTTTAAGAGGAAAAAAAGAAATCTTTCCCTTGTAATTTACTTTGGCTTTCTCAAAAGTTGGGTAGGAAAGTCAGTATAATTCAGGTAGAATCTAAAATGTTCTTGTTGTACAAGTGTGCACAGAAAGGAAGCCTATAATTTCTGAACATTCTTTCAGGAAGTTTGTATTCTCTGTTTTCCAGGGAGCCTTTACTTTCCAAGGGAGTATGATCGACATGCCATTACTGAAGCAAGCCCAGAACATTGTTACGCTTGCCACATCCATCAAGGAAAAATGATCTGTTAAATGAAGCTCTCATCAGGTGGGCTGAACATATACAGTGGGTTTCTTAAAGACAAACCACAATATTCAAGGCAACTTGTTAGTATGCCAGATTGGAACCTTTCTCCCATTCACAGTTCATGTTAATCACGATTTTTGTGTGTGTGTTATCTCACTGGCCAGTTATTCCTCTAAAAATGAACTTCCTCCTTTTGGATTCCAAGCTTATGACTTTATTGCTCATTAATGTGTTACAAATATGCACTTATGATTTCACAGGGAGATAAAACAGTGGAGAGAGATGGGCTGGAGGCATACTAGGTCTTTAATGAAACAGATCTTTCTCAAATACATACGCTCCCTTCACATTTCTCACATTAGATGTTTCCCACATTGTTCATTACTCGACACTGTAAATAATTTTAAGGCCAGTCTTTTAAAATAGTGGTTAAATGAAGGGGTTCTGTTTATTTCACTAGAAATCTGATAAAATGAGAGATGGCACAGAAAAGTTAAGTATCAGAGCTTCTGAAAATAAATCTTCAAAACTGATTACTCTTAACCTCCACCTTCCAAAATGAAACCTCCACCCATTTGAACCGGTAGGTGAGAACTATGAAAGCCCTCATCCCGGGTGAATGCTTTGGGTCAACAGTCACCAGCAATTAAAAAGAAAAAAAAAATGCGCAGAAACACAAGACCATCCATTCTATCCCTTAATTTCCCCATTTAACTGTTTGCCATTGAGGCCACTTCCCCCTGTAAATGTGTGGCCGGGACAGGGCCCCCTCAGCAATAAACTTGTAGCCTCTAAGAAGACACAATGCCGCAGAGCTGGTGCATATGGTCCCCTGCGAGATTTGCATCACATTAGAGATGCTGCTGCAGGTCGTACGGGCGGTGTGGTTAACGGGCTTAGTAAAGCTGTTTTGAAGAGGTTAACCCAGCTTGTAGTAAGGGTAAATAAACATAACAACCAGCCATTCTTCCCCATTCAGCATGTGCTCTTATACTGAAGGCTAAAGGGTATTGAAGCTGGGAAGGATCAACTTGTGTTTGCCAGAGGACGCCAATGAAATTTGAAACACCAACAATCAGAGATTTTGTTTCTGCTCCTCATTAAATCATGAGCTTTTGTGTTGAGACTCTGGACGACTGTTCTTTAAGAAATTAACAGAATGGGAAGTTTTAAACTCTACACCAACCTTTTCATGACCTACACAGCAGCAAAGCTGCTACTCTTAGACAAACACCGCGGGGAAGGCTGTTCTTGTTTATTTAAATTTGTAAATAGAAAACAGTTGTTTTTTTTTTTATTTTAATTTCTCACCTCCTCCTACACCCTTGTTTATTTCTTCCCTGGCCCCTACTGTATGGCCCAACCGGGGGTCTACTCTGCCCTGCCTCTCCCAGTTCCTACAGGAAGCCGAGAGGGAAGTAGAGTTGGAGCTTATATGCAAGGAAGGGCGCCTTGGAACCCGAGCAGAGTGAGAGAGGCCACACACCGCCCTGCCAGGGTGGGTGGCACCCACCCAGTTCACTGAGGCAGGGGATGCTTCAGTTCTGACAGGAAGGCAGCAAGGAACTGGAACCAGGCAGAACGGTTCCAGAGAAACACATTCTTGAAACACCAACTCGTAATCCCAACCTGGGATCTGAGGCGACAGCTCTTGCATGGGCTTAGTAAAGCTGTTTTGAAGAGTGGGTCCCTCAAGGGGATCATCCCCTTGAACGGGGATGGGATGTGCTCCGCTGGAGTCTTGGCCTGCCTTGGGCAGTGTGTCTCCTCTCCAGTGTGCACTCCTCTCTCCAGCCCCGCATGAGAGCACTGCCACTCTTCACCTTGGAGTTAGCTGGAAAGGAAGGGGGAGTGGCTGGAAGGGGGAAGATGGCATCTCAGTCTGGCCTCCCGTCAAACTGGGCTTCAGGCCTGCAGTCAGGGGCAGTGGGCAGCAGCCACAGGAGAAGCAGTCCCCCCAGTCACTACTGGTGTTTCAGCCAGGTGTGCCCCAGGGTAACCCACAGAGCTGGTTCAGCCCTGTCTGCTCAGAGCACACAGACACAGGGGGATGGCTCAGAAGGCAGGAGGCAAAGGGAGGCCTCCTCTCATCCTGACCTGTCCCATACACACACCTCCTCTTCAGGGTCTTAGAACTAGCCTACGCAGGACCTGTCTTAAGAAAATAAAAGCCTTCCTTCTTACTTAAACTGCCACTTCAACCCAACTGCCTTTTCCCATCCTTGTGTGTTGGTGCAGATAACCCGTCAAGGCTCTAACATGATGAAAGGGCAGACATATTCTCCACCCCAGTTACACAGGCGCCCCCAAACCCTACAGGTGACCTCCTCAGGCCAGAGACTCACTGAGAGCCAAGCCTGTCCTGTGAGGGAATCTCAGATGCCAAAGGAAAGCACTGGGACCTCAGGAAAAGCAGTTCCCTCAGTAAGGTCTCTGGGTGGTGCTGAGAGCCCATGGCTAGGACTCCCCACCCCCATCACCAGCAAGCCAGTGGTTTCCGAGATCCCCTGCAGTGTGGGACTGACTGGTCACCACACCCTTACCTGACACCCAAAAGTCACATTTATCGTCTTCCTCAAAACCCTGTGTTCCCAATTATGGTAATACCATGAGACTAGGACCTACCAGAGCCAAATATCTGGGCCAGTTTGCTCTGGTCCCACTCTGAGCAGGAACCCTAAACAGGGGCCCCAGAAGAGGGGTTAGGTATAGTTAGTTAGGTTCAGAGATCCTGGGGAATTCCTCCAGCTAGCAATGGACTACAAGAAGAGGACCTCGCGGCCATCTGATTAATTAAAAACCATACCTGTTTATATTTTGTGTAGCTTATCACAAGCTGCTTCGCCATATCATCCCCTTGTTATTAATTCTTGGGGGCTAAATTATGGGTAACACTATTAAAACATTATCCGAACTAATGAGAAACAATTACTTAGAAAATGAGCCAGGACAAGATTGAGTTGAGAACATCCGTGGTGATCACCGTAGATTAGTTTAATAAATCATCAGGTGTGGGGCAGGACTGACACTATGTATGCAAAACCCTGTCGTGGGAAAATGAAATTGAGATTTTTTTTGCATAATTTTTTCATTAATCTCAATAGGACCCGTGTGGTGTAGATTGTTTTATTCCCCTAATACCTTGCCGGAGGGGGGGGTGCCCAATAATGTCTTCATTGTTTTACTGAGGTCTTAATGACAATCTGTGACAACCTCATTTTAATGTATAGAGGATTATATCAATACAGTCATGTTTTATTGAAAGGGTGAAGGGAAACGCCAGTGGAGTCAGGCACTGTCTGTGAGCACAAGTTGGGAATTTCCCCGGCATCTGGGTGCAGTTCCCTTCCTACTTCCAAGTATTGAACCATGGCTGCCCTTAGGTCCTCTCCTCCAGGGACAGGCTGGGAAAAGCTTCCTCAAGACTTCACCGCCTCCTATTTGAATTTGAAAGTAGCTCATTGCTTGCCATATTTTGTTGGGAAAATAGATCAGACCCTGTAGTGGTTCCCTCCCTTTTCTAAAATATATCTGTTATCATTATCATTAATACATTAACCCCTAATACTCCTGCCCTCGTTCCAGAAACTGAGCTTCACTGGAGACGCTGTATTTTCTAACGATGCCTAAGAGGCTGAAAAAAGAATGCCTGCTTTTTAATTTGAAGGACATTCTGGTTTTACGGTTTCCGTTCCTCTTGGAAAGCTAACTGTCGTCCGTTTTTGTTTTTATTTTGACCTCTAGTACTTGGAAGGCAATTGATCGTACAAAACAGGTTATAAGATTACCAGCAGGAACTTGTGCATATTAATGCCGGCGAGGGGCACCGAACCGGTCTGTCACCGCGGAGTTTATGCCCCGGGCTCGGGGACACTGTCCACCCAGCCCCGAGACCCTCCCCTCCCCCGCGGGGTTTTCACATTGCAATTTCGGGGCAAAGTGGAGGAAGGTAATTAGCAGAGCTCAACATTTAAATGTTTAATACTTTACGCGCTTTATTTTTAACCGGGGCAGGGAGGTGGGGCGAACAGAGGGAACAAAATGGCAAATAAATTAACTTTCAAAATATCTAACTTAGTACCTGAAAGCTTGCGCCGCGGCCCCGGGCAGCTTTTGCTGTCCTGTGATGGGCGATTGTGGATGTAGGTGGTGGTAGCTTACATTCCAGCAATTATTTGGCGGCATATTTCCTTCCGAATCTGTAAGAATGGCCAACGCCATAAAGAAAGTGAAGTGTGGAAAGAAACTGAAATCGTCGTTAGCGCCTTTTGTGGTCGTTTGCTGTCGATCCGACCCCGTTCCAGCTAAGCGGACTGAAGCCTGCAGAATTTTTATTTAAGGGGGGAAAAAGTGTTTACAAGGCTTATAAAAGACAAGGGATTTGTCGCTCCCTCCCTTCCTTTTAAAATTTTTGTTTGTAAGCGAACGGCTCCGTGTCTGCTTCTTCGACGGGAAGGGCTCGGCGAGCCCGGGCAGCGCGCCCCGTCGGAAAGACGTGCGCCAGCGGAGCCCGCGGTCCCCGCCGCCCGGGCTTCCCGAGGACCGGGGGCGGCCGGCGGCGCGCGAGGGCACCTGGACGCGGAGACTGGCTGCCCCGGAGGCACCGCGCGCGCCCTCCGGAGGCGCACGGTCCCTTCCCGGCGGGGCGCGGCTTGGAGCGGGGGAGCCGGGTGGGTCGGGACTGCGGGCCCCGCTCGCCCGCCCGCCCGCCCGCCCGCCGCGGGCCGTCCGGAGCCCGCGAGCCTGTCGCGCAGCCCCGCTGTAATGGTGGCAGATCAAAGGCTGCCCCGTGTCCCCGCGGAGTCCGGGACAATCCCGCGCCTTTGTGAGCTGTTGCTAGGAGCCGGAGAAACTAAGGGAAAGTGTCAGGAGCATGTTAATCAGACTCGTTACAGTGTAACAATAACGTCTCTCTCCGGTCTCCCAGGCCCCCAGCACCCCCGCGCACCCCGCACACAGGCCCGACACCTGCGCGGGGCCCTCACGCGGGTCCTGGGATCCGACCGACCGGCCCCTATGACCCTCCAGCCCCGAAGTCAGCGCCTGGGCCAGGCGCAGGAACTAACCCTAGGGACCCTACAAGTGACTGGCGCATCTCCTGGGCCCAGATCTTGACCAGACCCCCCTGCGCCCTTAGTCTGTCGGGCTCAAATCCGGATTCGTGGCCAGAGGGACCTGTAGTGGATTTGGGTCCCACTGCTTTCAGTCACTGAGTTGATTTCCCACAATATTCACACATGGTATAGAACGAAGAGAAAAATGAGCATTCCATTTTAGATTGCTTTTTGCTTGAGTTTCTTCCAAAAATGCCAAAACCAACTTTGCCAGTCTCCCTCTCAAATCCATAGAGGATACCATAGGTGATAATCCGAGTTTCAAAACAAAACAAAACAAAAACAAGAAAACTTTCCTGAAAGTAAAGATGTCTCTGAACGGTTTTGAGAGGATCCATTCATTCCTTCGTTTATTCATTCAACAAACATCTGTTGAGCCTGACCCAGTGCCAAACAGCTAGCTAGTATGAAAGTCGCAGGACTGGTTCCGGATGCTCTTTTCTTTCAAAATCAAAACGCTCTTGTGTGGAGTCAAAGGAAGAGCAAAGGCATAAAATAATGCCAAATGCCACAACAAAACGTGCCACTGACTATAGTAGTGATAGTAACAAGAGAGGTGCGGATTGAGAATTTGAAACATTCAAAAAACTACACGCCATATGCTTGGAAAACCAGCCACTATTTTATCTCCTTCTCTCCTCCTCTTTTGGTCTCTAGGAGCTGGGCCAGGCTGCAGTCCTGAAGCCGGGAGTCCTGCCTGAAGTCTGAAGAGCAAAGGCAGTTTGCACACAGCCTGTCAGATTCACTAAGGGAACAAGCACTCAGTCTTGTCCCATTCTCCCTTTAGCCATACACAGGGAAGTGGAAAGCTGCACTGGGGCTTAGGACAGAATTTGGCCAACCCGACGTGCCTTTCTCCAGTATGAGCTCTTATTCAGGAACCAAGGAAGTTCCTTTGGTTTAAATGCTGAACGCTGAGTCAGAGACAAAGCTTACTATTTATCAGAAAAGTATAGAAAACTCACCCTCGGATCACCTGTGCCTGTTGACCTAGAGGGAGTCCTGTAGCTATGTTAGACTTCTCCATTGATCAACATCAATTTCTCCCACTGTGGGTGCAACAGGTAAACCTAATGGGACAGTGGTCCCAGAGATGAGTCTAAGCCCTGGGAAGAATTTTCAGGATTCCCTTCATTACATGTTGGGAGAGAATTGATATACTGAAAACGATATCGTGTGAAAAACAAGGAAGACCAACACCCACTATACTGTGATGTTAAAATACCTAGCTAAAGGGAAGAAATTCAGTGACAAACTGGATTATTATTTTTTTTTTTTGGTCTACATAATGCCACATAGCTGGTTTGGCTAGGTTCTGTTTTGTTTTGAAACGATGAATAGATTTCCTTCATTATTCGGACACAGTAAAAGAATCAAGAAAAAAATGAACATTCCATTTCAGATGGCCTTGTGGTGGAGGGTTTCTTCAGAAGACTACACACTCTAGGCATGTGGCTTAATTTTTTTTTTTTAATGGGCTCTTTTGAGCTCCATGGAAGAAAGAACATAAAAAGTAACATGAATTTCTGGCCTAGATTCTCCGGGAAAACTGTGTTAATAACCCAAACTCCCAAATGAGGAAAAGAGCACACCCGTTTCCTCTAGTGGATTTCCAGGGACTGGGATTCATGCAGCAATTTCCGGGGGGCGGGGGGGGTGGGCGAGGGAGAGAGACTCAGATGCAGTCTCCCAGTCTGGCTTGAGGGAGCTCCCACCACTGGCAGCCCCGCCAGCATTAGCACCACCTCTATCAAGGGGCTCCGGCCACGTGCAGCCCGGGCTACGAGGCGCTGCAGCTCCCATCTTCTGCAAAGCCTTTGCATAAGCTGCAACCCCTTCTTCTCCATCACGCCCAACAAACTCCTAACCATTCTTCAAGACATACCTTGAAGGTCACGTCTGTGAGGTCTCCCCTGACTCCCCCACAGACGCCTTGGTGACGCTCCCCCAGTCCTTCCATGGCGCTGATCAGAGGGCTGCTATTATGTGTGTGTGTCCCCCAAAGAGTGTGGCTGTCCTCGACACTGGACGATGCCATGCGTCTCCACCTCCAGCCCCAGCAAGAGCTTGCTACAAGCATGTTCATCTCAATCAGGAAGAGTCCTTCCTCCATCACACACTTAGATTCTAATCCTGGCTTTCTGACACCAGGTTTTGTTACACTCAGACGAGTCATTTATTGTCTCTGAGTATCAGCTTCTTCAACTAGAATAACAATACCTAGCTTGAAGAGTTGCTATGAGGAGGCAGTGGGCATGGAAATGCACCCCCCAGGTGCCCCCTGGACTGTCCCCACTTGCTCACACGGCCAGCCAGGCTGGGGACAGTGAGGTCAGCAGACAGCCTCCAGCTGTCAGCTCCTTCTTCAGCATCTTCCTCAGCTGCAAACCGCTGCCCAGGGCCTCAGCCTTCTCAAGGCAGCCCCCCTCCGGGGATGTATAGGTTTTACCACGATTTAAAACAATAATCTTGGGGCGCCTGGGTGGCTCAATGGGTTAAAGCCTCTGTCTTCGGCTCAGGTCATGATCTCAGGGTCCTGGGATCGAGCCCCACATCGGGCTCTCTGCTCGGCAGGGAGCCTGCTTCTCCCTCTCTCTCGGCCTGCCTCTCTGCCTACTTGTGATCTTTGTCTGTCAAATAAATAAATAAAATCTTTAAATAAATAAATAAAACAATAATCTTTATAAAAGAATGAATGTCAACTAAATAAAGACAAACAAATAAACAAATATGGTACTTAAAAAAAAAAAAGTACTAGCATCATGTTTGGTGCACAGCAGGCATTCAGGAAAGCTCAAATAATTTCCTTCTCCGTGCCAAACCTGTGCTGCAGTTTAGGACGGGAACACCCCCCTCCCCCCACAGCAAGGCTGGCTGGAAAGTGAATTTCTCTCAAGTGAACCCCATTTTCTCGTTCATTTTTATTGTCCAGTGAAGGATATGTGCTTACAGGAGGACATATTGGGACAGATCCCTGGACATGCTGGGTATGGCGGCACATTCCAGGGGGACCTTGTGGCTCTTTTGTTGTTGTTGGTGGTGGTGGTGGTCAGAACCTCCTAGACCCATTCCTGGGCCATGGAAATTTCTCTCACTATAGAGCTGTTCTGACTACAAATTCATGTTACCATTCTGTCCAACCACCCTTATTTTGTAGAGGATACGGAAGCTCGGGAATATTATGCAGTACCGATTCCTGGCTGAAGGGGGCTCCATTCACATAGAAAAAATAACAATGTGAGCGTGCTTCCTGGAGTTGTGCAAACATTGGCCTTTCAGTGGACTTGCTCAGGGTCACACATCTGGCAAAACCAAGGCTACAACGAAAGTCTTGAAATTAAACCACGAACTGCACAGCTCCACATCCAAGAACTCCTCAGATTTCTGGTTTTACATTAAGTTCCCCACTAAGGAAGCTCCAAATAAGTTTTCTGAAACAATGAGAAAGTAGCTGAAACCTCTTTTTCTTTTTTCCTTTTTTTGGGGGGGTGGGATGGGTAGGCTCCACACCCAATGTGGGGCTTGAACTCACAACCCCAAGATCAAGAGTCACACATTCCACCAACAGAGCCAGCCAAGGGCCCCTGAAGCCTGTTTTTCAATAAGGGCCTCCCTCAGACACAGTACCAGACGCAGCAGATACTTGAGCTCATCGCAACTGAAACAACTCATCAACCGCGCAGTCAGGAAGCTCCACCACCAGGCAAATGCCACTTTGAAGCGGGCCTCCATGGCCCCCTGGCTCCTGGAGGCCCTGGGTCACCCCTAGATCGAACATTTTGCTGGACTGCCCACTGAGGACTGGTCTGTGTGGCTGGTGAATGTTTTGGGTGGTCTAAAGAAAGGAATCCCAGTGAAGGGATGAAGGAGCAAGGACAGAGGGTGCACTCACTAAGCTGTACTAGCCTCTCTGGGCCTCCTCTGGGCTCCAGCCTCCCTGCTTTGGCCCCTCCTCTGTGGCCTTCATTCCCTGTCTCATCTCTCCCCTCTAGTCCCTGTGTCTGCTGCTGGTCTGCTTCCGCTTCCCTTTACCTTAGAGTCTTACTTTCCTCTTTCCCCTTGCCGTTCCAAATGCAAAACCCACAAATGTAGGAAAGCAAACAAAATGGGGTAAAAAATTTTTTTTTCTAATTCTGTGTCCATGTTTTGGAAGTCAGTCTAGCATCTTAAATCATGAGCTGCTTGCAGGATGCTCCACAGTCCTTCATTTACTGTGAACTTGGCACAGGAAGTTTATTAGCCCATTTTACTGCAGAGAGCCCGAGTGCACAGGACAGCTAATATTGTACTTTGGGAATCAAAGTAGAAATGCCAATGAGGCTGCTAAATTATTCAGCAAATTAAATATTGCTGCCAAAACTGCTACTCCTAATGTCCTACATTTGACATGCTGTCCTAATGCAAAGGCAACATTCAGATTCTATTTAAGCAGTAAAGAGGAGGATCCCACATTACTAGTTCTTTATGTTTTAGTAGAAATTGTTTGAGTATGCAGCCTGAAATTCATGATACTTACAAGTAACAAAGTGCAAGGATATAAAATTTGATTTCTGTTCTTAACTGTATTCCTTTTGGGGGTGGGGAGGGGAACGTTACCAGAGAGGTAGCAGTAAGTGATTATTTACAAAAAAAGATATTTTCAAATTATGAAAACATTTCATTTTAGACAACTAAGGATGTGAGCCCCCCCAAAATAATTTTTTACAACTTTGGTTTCTAAAAACCTTTAAAAAAAATCAACGAGTCTTTGTGTCATCTAAGGAATTTTAAATTATGAAATATATTTATGAGAATATTTAAGGTAACTATTTCCAAAATAAGTTGCAAATGAACGGGCCATGAATTTGCATGCACAGCCTCTGAAAATGAGCACATTTTAAAATGGTTTGTTCAAACAGATCCACTGGTCTTTTTCCTTCCTTCTCAAAGAGCATATGTGTTAGATTAGTACTCAGAAAAGAGCATGTTTTCATAGCCTCTGGTGCTGCATTTATAAAAATCATGATGATTTTAGGACTGCACCTTCATTTTTTTGAATTTTCAAAACTTGTCCCTTTTTACTCTTTTATTTTCTTTCAACAAAACAAAGACCGAAGAACCCTTTAAGAAATTTTATACATTCCCACAGAGTCCCAGTTTGTTGACCTCCAGGCCACAGAGTAAAACCTTTCTTTTAAGTCAAGCATTCCCCATTGGGAAGCGTTCCAGCTTTTTCTTTTTATGAGGAATTTTAACTGCTGGACTTAATTTAATTATTGTATTTTGTACATACTCCCAGAAGCCCCAGGGCATGAGCTTTACTTTTTTTCAAAACTTTCAAATGAATCTTTAGAAATGCACATTTCTGATGGTAATGTTCCTTCTTTTCACCGGTATTTCTAATCTAAATACCAAACTTGGATCTATCTGTTTCCTGACTTATTCATGGAGAGGTCTCAGCCTCTTTGCTTCAGATACACTTGTGAGTAGACAAGTAAAAGGATGTGGTTATTTGAGCCCTTAGTGTGAGTGCCTGGGCTTTATAACAACAAAATAAAAACCATCTCCAGCTGAACGGCATTTTAAAAACTTGATGGTTCTGGGAATGTAGTCTTCAGTAAGAATGGTTCCTAGGTGGACATTGCCTTGAAATTAGAAGCATGCTGGCCCCATGGCTGCAGTCAGCCACCATCTGTCCTCTCAGGGTCTATGAGATACTCCTCCCCCCACCCCCCAACATCAACTGCTCCTCCCTGGTCCCAGCAGAGGCTCATGTGCGAACACACACTCATGCACAGGGAGTTGTCATCCCAAGCTAACAGCAAAGATTCAATATCTTCATTTCTCCTCTATCTTAATCCATAAACATTTCATTGGATCCTTCTGATTTCCAAATCAAAAACTTTGACATCTTGACTCCCAAAGGTGAAAAATAATTTTTTGGTTTTTTGGGTAATTGCCTTAAAACTCATTTAGGAATGTTGAAATGTAGGACAAACATAAATTTTCAAAATTCAGAACATCTGCCCAAAATGCCTCATGGGGCTGGGGCTGGGTCGGTTATGCAGTAAGTTTCATTTTAGGATTTCTGAGATCTCTGAATTTGGGAAGGTGTTTTTAAACAGAATGCTCTGTGAAATGAACCTGATTTTCTTACGGACTTTGATTTCAATTTTAAAATTATAGAAATCAGGGGCGCCTGGGTGGCTCAGCTCATGATCCCAGGGTCCTGGGATAGAGCCCCGCATTGGGCTACCTGCTCAGTGGGAAGCCTGCTTCTCCCTCTCCCACTCCCCCTGCTTGCATTCCCTCTCTCCCTGTGTCTCTCTCAGCCAAATAAATAAATAAAATCTTTTAAAACATAAAATAAAATAAAGTTATAGAAATCATGGCATTTAGGTGCCAGGGAAGGACTTTAGAAATCATCTAGGCCAGTGGTTCTCCACCCTGGCTGCAATGAGAATTACCTGGTGGGCATTTGATAAATACCAATGTCTGAGCCCCACCGAGACTCATTAAATCAGACTCTGGTCTGATTTAATGTCATTTTGCAGATTAAAAAGAAAAACAAGCAAAACTCTGAAAGATTAAATGTGACTTTTACATTAGGGATCTAAGTCTACTTATGCTGTTAACATAGTTTGGGAACTCCCAGCCAAGCTAAACTTCAGTAGCAAACTTATAAGTAAGTAATGAGGAAGTGTCCATAATTCTATTTGGGACCACATTAACTATAAGATAGTTGACTGACTCTTCCCCTGTGACATACTTTCTCATGTTATACGCATTCACATCCCTGACTGACTCACCGAAGAGGTTGGTATAATCATAGTCTTAAAACGTCTTACACTTAGGGCGCCTGGGTGGCTCAGTGGGTTAAAGCCTCTGCCTTCGGCTCGGGTCATGATCCCAGGGTCCTGGGATGGAGCCCCGAATCGGGCTCTCTGCTCAGTGGGGAGCCTGCTTCCTCCTCTCTCTCTCTCTCTGCCTGCCTCTCTACCTACTTGTGATCTTTGTCTGTCAAATAAATAAATAAAATATTTTAAAAAATAAAATAAAATGTCTTACACTTAATTTTTTTAAGTGTACACTTATGTGGATGGCTACCCTCCAGGACGTTTTTTTCGTTTTGTTTTGTTTTTTAAAGATTTTATTTATTTGAGAGACAGAGATCACAAGCAGGCAGAGAGGCAGGCAGAGAGAGAGGAGGAGGAAGCAGGCTTCCCGCTGAGCAGAGAGCCCGATATGGGGCTGGATCCCAGGTCCCTGAGATCATGACGGGAGCCGAAGGCAGAGGCTTTAACCCACTGAGCCACCCAGGTGCCCCCAGGACGTTTTATTTAAAAATTCGACCTCTTCAGTGGCAGCATCGTACTTCATGACTAATATTCCGTAATTTTTTAAAAAAATTTTATAGATTTTATTTATTTTTTTGACAGAGAGAGAGAGAGAAATCACAAGTAGGCAGAGAGGCAAGGAGAAGCAAGCTCCCCACTGAGCAGAGAGCCCCATGTGGGGCTCAATCCCAGGACCCCAGGATCATGCCCTGAGCTGAAGGCAGAAGCTTAACCCACTGAGCCACCCAGGCGCTCCAGTATTTTGTAGTTTTTAACAAACATTTAAAGCGTACAGGCAGGGTGCCTGGGTGGCTCAGTCATTAAGCATCTGCCTTCGGCTCAGGTCATGGTCCCAGGGTACTGGGATCAAGTTCCACATCGGGCTCCCTGCTCTGCAAGAAGTCTGCTTGCACTCTCCCACTCCCCCTGCTTGTGTTCCCTCTCTCGCTGGGTCTCTCTCTGTCAAATCAATAAATGAAATCTTAAATAAATAAATAAAATGTACAGGCAAAAAGCATTATTTGTCCCAGTGTCATCAAGATCTCAAAACACTTGAATTTTACATTGTACAGTGTTTACAGAAATGGAGTTGGGGATGTCAAGAAACAACTCATCTGAGCAAGTCCCACAGTCACTGAAGGCAGGTGTGAGCTTGGCCAGCATCCCCAAGAGAGCAAGAGAGGCCACGATGAGCCAAGGCTCCTTATAGTTAAGAAGCCAGCCGCTCAGCAGGCCTTTGAGCCATTTTGTAAACACTTGCCCTCATCGGCCTTCCCCAAGAACATCACCTCCCTCACCTTTCCCACTCCCCCTAATCTGCCTCCTTCTCCCCTTTTCCCATCAGAGATGTCAAGCTTTCAGGTCATAAAGAGAAAGGGAGAGCCCAGTCTTTTTTGACCTGAGGTCTTGGTCCTCTCAGGCAAGGACCTCCCCGAGAGATCCAGGAGGCTTTGATCTGGGTTATTTGCCTTGGGCTCAAAGACCTCTGGCTGGCCACTCCTCTAGGATCCTAATAAGGCCAGGACCTGGGATCACAGATGCAAACTTTTTTTTTTTTTTACACCAAAGGGAACACTGAGGTGCAGTGATTCGAGCTATAGAGTTGCTGGGAGAGGGTAGGTTAAGGCTTGGCAGACTGAGATAGAACAGTTCATTGATTCACTCCTCCAAAAGGTATTTATTGAGCTTCTATATTGTGCCTGTGGTAAGTGATGTCACTGTGTTTGTGATGGGTAGGAGGGTAATCCTAGAGATGGCCCTAAGTCCTTTATGGTCCAGGAGTTTCTGTCAGGAGTGAAAGCAGGGTGGGCAGTGGAGACCTTCCTTATTCTCCTTCTCCCCCACCCCCATTCGGTTCTAACTACTCCATATTATCCCTTATAAAAAACATTCAGATTAACCAAGAACCTAGCTCCAAGCCTGAAACGAAAAAAGGGACTAAAAAGAAGGAAACCTACAAGTATGTTACCAGTGAATGCTGCAGGCATCCAGAAAAATGAATGTTTATTAAAAGATTAAAATGTGGGGCACCTGGGTGGCTCAGTGGGTTAAAGCCTCTGCCTTCGGCTCAGGTCATGATCCCGGGGTCCTGGGATCGAGCCCCGAATCGGGCTCTCCGCTCGGCAGGGAGCCTGCCTCCCCCTCTCTCTGTGCCTGCCTGTCTGCCTACTTGTGATCTTTATCTGTCAAATAAATAAATAAAATCTTAAAAAAAAAGATTAAAATGTTTTCATGGCAAGGAGGACTACTGAAAGCAATATGTTTTTGCCTATCAGATGAATCAATCATTTGATGAGTGGTAAGCTCTGGGGCCAACACTTATGTGGGTGGTGTCAGTGTGGTCAGGTGCCAGCCCGCCTGGAAAATATTGGGCATTGTGTACCAATGGACTTGTCATCATCTTCTTGTACCTCTTAAATCTAGATCTGGGGATTTATCCCAAGGAAACGCTGTGATCCCAAATGTAGAAAAAGCATATGCCAAGCTCCATATGCAGAGCCTGGAAATGGACTGCTTGGCTCTCCTACTTATTACCTACTGCTGGTACCTACCTCCCTGTGCCTCCGTTTTATTATCTGTGAGATGGAAGTAATAATAGTAGCTACCTCATAGGTTGATAGGAAACTTAAATGACATAAGACATATAAAGAACAGAACCCAGCATATAGTAGACCCTCAATAAGTGTTAGCTGCTATTATAATTACAATGCAATTACAACCATGATAGAAATAAATCACAGCAGAAGAAAACACACCAAACTGTTAGCGATAACTGTGTTTGGATGATGAGATTCTTATTTTTTACATTTTTGTATTTCTGAATTTTTCACTAAACACATATCAAATTTTGGGGGCACCTGGCTGGCTCAGTTGGTGGAGCGTGAAACTCTTGATTCCTGGGTCATGAGTCTGAGCCCCATATGGGGTGAAGAGAGTACTTAAAAATAAAATCTTTAATACAAAAATCTTTATCAAAAATTTTTAGAAATATTTTTTTAGAATTTTTAATCAGATTTTTAGAAAATTTAATTATATCAAATTTTTAGAAAATTTAATTATAAATTAATTACAAATATCCATTGAAAACTGCTTTCGATGGTTAGATAGGGTCACACGAGGAAGACCCTAGAAGGAGAGGCCCCAGCAGGTAGTCTTTACATGACCCGAAACATCCCGCTACAAGGACCCTGGGCATGGGCTTCCAAGGGGCTCCTTCTGACTTGGCCACCGTGGCCACTTCGCACTGCAGGGTGGACGGCCACCCAAGATTTGCAAGAAGTACCTGAGACCCAGTCCCCACTCTGGCACCCACTCCCTGTGGGGGCTTGGGAAGACCCTTTTCCTATCCTATAAGGAAGGATCTCTGATGCAATTGGCAGCTTCGGAGGAGAAAAACGGTTTCAGGGAATTTTTGAGATACTGCCTCAGAGAAGAAGGGATCCTGCAAACTCTAATCCTCCGCTCCAGCTCTCCTTCTTCCAGGGCGGAGGGCCCATCTGCTCTGTTTACACACCTGGGCCTGGTGTGAAGGGCCGTTTAGGGGAGGTGGCTCCCGGCCATTTGTGGAATCATTCCTGCTTCCAAGCAGCACGCTACAGGCAGGCCTTCAAAGAAATACCAGAAGCCAAGTGTACTATCTGTCATCACTTAGTAATGCTTGAAGCTTTTCCTATACCAAAAGGGGAAGGGACGACCCTACCTTGCATTGTGGGAGCCTGATCATTCTCCCATTACTCCACACCGGAAGGGCTTTCTCTTAACTCTAAGTATCAGATCTGACTAATACGGGCAACTGATGCCTTTGGTAACTAAAATTGGAATAAAATAACGACCTGCAACTGTATTTCATCTCACGCTACGATAAGGGGGGAAATGACAAGTTGCAGTGACAAGGAACCGCGTGGGGTTTTTTGGTGATAGACAAATGTGTCCCATTTCAAGAGGGAGGAATTGAAACCACAGAGATAGAAGGCATAGCTACTCGCTCGCTCTGGTGCTGGCCCTTAATAAATTTTTGCTGAAGGAATCAAGGAGTCAGTTAATGAATCTGTGAACCAAAGGAAAGCTGTCCTCTCTCTTGTGTGAGATGACAGGTGTATGAAAATGTGTAACTCAGGGTCCCACCCTGAGCAGCTCACTCTGCTGATGGGAGCCAGACCCACAGACAGAGAATGACTCCAACACAGTGTGACCGAGTCCTAAGATCATACCGCTAGTCGTCAGTGCTCCTGCTTTAGTTCCTCCTGAAGCTCCTCCTGTCTCAGGTGCTCACACACAGTAAATCCTAATCCCTTCCTTCAAACGTTCACAGTCTGGTCCAGAGGACAAGCATGAAGCGTGGAAAGCACAAGGCCACACGGAAAGCAAAGCCGAAATGCGTACCCTGCGGAGAGGCTGCGCGCTGTGATTTCATCATGCAGACTCTGGCATCAGACTGCTTGATTTCCCAAAGCTGTGTGCCCTTAGACAAGATGTGTAGCCTCTCTGGGCTTTAATCATTCCACGTGTAAAATGAGGACACTACTGAGCCCTATCTTAAGGATTGTTATGAGGAATAATCGGGTTCTTATCTGTAAAACACTCAGGATAGTGCCAAGCTCATACCAAGAACCATGATAAATATATGTGAAATCAGTCTTTCTTGAATTCTTTGAATTTTAAGCTCTCATTAAGAACTCTGTGTTTGACTTTCTCTTTGCTCATGCCTGATTATTCTCCCCAAGATAAGACGCTTGACCAAATGCAACTCCAAAGCTGTGGACTAAGGTTAAGAAGGAGAGGTGAGATTCCTATCTGCTTGTGGAAAATAATAAGCCTTTGGCAGAGTGAAAAATATCCTGAAAGCCGAGATACCTAAACCAGGACTGCAAATTCGTTCTAAGCAACCACTACTCCTTTATTCCTGGTCCAGAACAGACATTGCTAACAACCTCAGCATCCTTTCCAACTGAATCTAGATTCAGGCACTAAATTATTTTCCAAACGGGGCCTCAGGCTACTACTTGACTACTGACCAAGGCCTGTTGTATCTCTGGCCTGAACCTTCTCTTCTGGTTGGCCTCGGGATTGTTTTTCCCACTGGGTACACTGGACTGCCTCCCCAGCCCCGGGCTGCGGGGCTGCTCCCACCACTGAAGCCCAGCTCCCAAAATGCCCGGCAAGACCCCACTCCTGAAAAAACACTCATGGAATGGGTCCCATTCCACATTCCCCTGTGGGTCCACGGCTGCTAGCTAACTCTGTGACCCCAGCTAAGTAAGTTACTTAACTTAACTGAGCCTCAGACTCTGATTCTTGCTGGGAAAACTGGATCTCGCTCTGTCTCAACTGTTGCAAGGATTAAATGTGATAGTGCATATAAGTAAATCCGGCTACAGTGCTGGAGTAGGCGCCCGGAAATGGCAGATGCCATTATTGTTAAGCCCAGTTCTGTCTTCCCAGCAGCCAGGCACAGTCCCTTCATGATTTCATCCCCAGGGTCCCAGCATAACATAAAACAGGGTTGGGGTACTCTTGTTTAAGCCACTGTTACCCCCTCCCCCCCAACACAGAATTAACTGTCCATGAACTCAAGGTCATATTGGCTCCACCAACGGGAAGAGGTGTAGGCCCGGGAGTGAGATGTAGGATGGGGAGTGAGAGAATCCCCGAAGCGCATGCAAAGACTCCATCACAGCCCCTACTAGGGTACAAGAGAGGGACACTTTGCTCCCATTAGCGGAGAGGGTGTCTTCTCCTGTCAGGGGCCAGGGCCAAGACCAGGCAGATGGTATCCCACTTGTCTGCCTTCTCCATCTCCTCTGAATGCGGGGCTGACTTACCCGAGACTTTCCACTTCTGGAGCCCCTCTCACTACCTCCTCTCACTGGACCTTGGGATGGATGACCCAATTATGAGTGCCTGTCCCTTCGGCAGATGGGAAGGTTGTGCCCTGAGAAGTTTGGCCATGGCCTTTTCCCTCTGCCTCCCCACTCTGACTCTGCCTCCTCCCTCTGACTGTCTTTGCCTGCTCTTACCAAATATGTGTGTAATAGCCCCGCACCCTCACAGAGAGGAGTGGGTCCTGCCACCCTTCCAGAGAAAGCAGGCTGGTACCCTGAAGCCCCAGTCCACGCTCAAGAGCAGCACATTAATCAAGGACTGGCGTCTCTGGGTCACCTGCGGGACAGCCGAGTCGCCCTCCTGTCCTCCCGGCATCCACCTCTTCCTGGGCCCAGCCTGAAACTCAGCACCTCCAGACCCCGGGCCCTTCGCGGAAAGGCCCCATCAACATTTCCATTATAGACTTCTCTTCTGAGAGTTTACAAGTTAACTGGGAAAATGAAATGAGCCCAGGCCGAAAGTGGCCTTGCAAGGCAACAGATCTGGGCCGAGCTCCCAAGGCGGTAGCACTCTTGCAGAGAGCCGGCGTTGAAAAGGCGGCCGATTTAATGTGTGCATTAAAAACGGATTTGTGTGGAACACAGTGCTTCTTTTAATTGCTCCAAATAAATATCCTGGGTAATTTTAAGAAAGACTGCTGCAGTAGCTTTCTGAGCAGCACGAGCCATATATTACCAGGAAGTGCTTTGGGGTATTGTTTGCTGAGAAAGGCGTTCCATAAATTGAAACTCCTTTTGCTCAGAGCCGAGTCCTGGAAGTTCACGCAGGGAGAAACATTTCTCACCGTGCACAAACTGCGAATTGTATATAAAATTAAATTTTCTGATTAAAATCTGCATTGTTGGCCCTCCTGCTGACTGCCACCATTTCGCTGAAATAAGATACTATTTGTGGTTAATGGCAGCGCGGGAAACCTGTTATCATGGATTGTAAACTGGCCTCACTCCTACGGCTTAAAAAATCTGGAGAGCTTTATTGTGCAAACACTGCATTTTCCGTACAAATATTACGAAGCAGAGCTTTACCACTGATTCATCAGCTGGGGTGCACCGCGAATTACCATCCGACCCATCGGGCCGAAATCTCTGCACACCCAACCCTGGGCTGCAGGTCGGGTGCGGCAAGGTGCAAGATGTCAGCAGGAGAAGAGGCCGAGCCTATATAACCATCTGCTGTTTCATTTAAAAAATGTTTTGCTTCACGAGGGCATTATTATTTGAGAGATGAAGGAAGATAAAAGGAAAAGATGAGGCCTAGGAAGAATTCAAAGTCAACAGCCCACCCTACCCCCGCTCCGTGCGAGCCCCAGGAAACGGGCAGCATGCCCCCACCGCCTCTCCCCAGACTGCCAACCTCCAAGCCCTGGGTCTGAGAACCTGCCTTATGAAAATCAGCCAGAACGCTGCCCAGCAGTGCTGATAGAGGCCAAGCTAATAATTTCGTTTGACAAATGCAGAATCTGAAACCAAAACAATGACTTTTTTTCCCCCCTAAGAAGATCTGTGTTCAGAATTAGAACCCCAAGGCCTGGCTTTTTCATCTTTCATTTCCCCAGCTTTGAGTTTACAAGTGAACGCTCTCTCCAAAAGTCAGCATCAGCCAGGCACACATAAATATTTTTTATTGCCTCTTAACCATTAGAATAGATTGTCCCTCTCTTTCATTTCGTAAATCACTTTGTTGCTTGGGTGATACAAAATCGCTTTGGCTTACAAAGAAAGATGGGGCGGGGGTGGGGGTAGGGTGGGGAAAGGTTTCACAAAATGATTGATCCATAGCGGTAGATCTCCTATTTTAACAACTAAAATGAGCTCAAATGAACCAACTTCTTAAGGCACAACCTAGTCTGAATTTACTAAGTCTCACCAAATCTTTTTCCAGAAAAGAGCACTAAGGTTACAGGCAAAGCCAGTGCTAGAGTCGGATAAGCTAAGCCACGTGCTTTGAGAGAGTAAATGCAAGGTAAGTGGCTCCAGGTGGATGGATACTCGAGACCCGAAGTTCAAAAGCATAGACTTCCTGGAAGGCACTTGGGTAGAATGGGTAGGATCACACCCAAGTCACATTACATAGGGCTCAGCGCATCCTTTTGCACTTTCTTTGCCCTCAAAGCCAATCCTGGGTATTCATATGCATTAACTAAGCTCTCTCACCTGGGGGAGAAAGGGCGGGGAGAAACAGGAAGTGCCCAGTGGGGTACCTGACCCAATCCCCTGTGTATTGCCTTGCCTAAGCAACAGAATGTGGGGAAGCTACTATTATGCCGACTTCTGTTTCAATTGCATAATAACTAAATAACTTAAAATAATTTACAAATCCATGAACTAGCTATTTTTGATAATTATTCCACTGGTTTTCTTTTCTCCCTCTAGACTTCTCTTGTAATTCCCAGTCTTCCGTGGTTTCCACTACTCTGACTAGCCTTAACCAGAGTTTCTTACATGGACATAGTGTGGACGTGGGGTGGGGGGGTGGTGCTGAAAGTCATCTGTTTTCCCTTCTTCACCTATTACTTACCATCCATATACATGCCTACTATTTTAAAAGATGATCATAAAATCAGTTATGATATTACATTCATCCATTTGATAATATGTCCTGAATTTACCAGGTGCTAGGACCTAGACTATTAATCCTCTTTTACTCAAGAGTTCTGCCAGCCTGAGGAATCCATCAGAAGTCCCAGCTTTACTGTCTTTTGAACTAAGATTTGAAGACACCAAGAGAATCTACAACAGGAATTTGAGCTGGAGGGCACCTCCTTCTCCCAACTTCACTTCTCTCCTTTGCCTTAACTCCTGCCTTTTTCCAGTTAACCAAACATCCCAGCCCTCTCCCTGTTCCCCACAGGGCTCTGCTGCCCAAGGAATTTTGTCCCATGGCTCTGTTATCTCCTTTAGTCTTAAAGATGGAATACTTGATCTCCCCATGCCTCTGTCTCAACTTTACTCACATTTTTACCCTAGGCTTCCACTGATTCTTTAAAGTCATCAGTTGTTTCTGTAAAAAAAAGTCATCTACAATATTCCACTGACTTTCCACAGCTTGCAGCAAGAAGACATAATGCTTGTCCCTCTCTAGGGCACCAAAAGTCAGTGCCAGAATAGACACACTCAAACATGAGTCAAGATTTAATAGGCTGGGCAAGCCAACCATACCTGCTCAAGTGCTCTGGCAAGCACAGCCAAAGGGTGGGCAAAGTTTGGTAACAGGGCAGGAGAGGGATGGGCTGGGTGAGGATGAGCTCCAGGGGCCAGTGTTACTGTCACTTCCCCTCCCCCACAAGGCCCTAAAGCCCAGGCTTATACTAACCGGCTAGACAGTGAGGCCCTGCCTGCCTTGGACATTACTGGTAGAATCCCTAAAAGGAATGGAAATCTCTGGCTGGTCTCTATCTCAAGGAAGAGGTGGGTTCTCATTAGGTACCTGCAATCCTGACGGTTGGCCATCACCCAGTTCTCTTCCCTGTTAGTCCCCCAAAGAGCAAGGCCAAGCCCCATCCCTCCACGAACCTACTCTTCCCCATCACAGATGACAGAGACACTGGGTTTACTAGACAAATAGCCGTGGTGGTATCACTCCTCCTCGGTCAGCGGGGGATGAAATGCCATCGTTCACCAGTGAGAAGAGGACCCAATGGGTATGGCACACCACACTCACCTCCCTTCTTTCCTCTTCATTCCCTTCCCTCACTATCTTCCTCCTGGTATGGAGTGTCGTCCATCTTCCTTCTACTTCTTATCCCCTTCCTGAGTTCTAGCTCTTTCTTTTGTGTTGGCTGACACCAGAGGGCAACATAATCTCACCTACTTGCCACTTCTTTCATTTCGCCAGTAGAGGGAAGAGTTTGAGATAACCTACAAGAAGTAGAAGATAATGTGGAAATTATTTTGAAATGTGGAATTAGCGAGTGCACTAGGACAGCTCTCTCAAAGGCATCCCGTGCCAAGGCATTCTGTTCCCGTTGGTAAATAATCTGTTATAAAACTGTTTAAATGCATATTAACTCACCAGAGCATGACACTGGCAAAATGTCCCTCCAGGCTGTATTTTGCGAAGAGACAACTTTCAAGTGATGTGAGACCTGAGCGTAAACTAACAGAAGTCACCCATTAGTCAAGGTAACACCGCCACTCCATCCCTTACTCACCACTTAGTCTTTTAAGAGCTGGCTTTTTTGTTTCAGAAATAATTAGTAAGGCATTTAGCCCCTCAATGTCTTGTTTTGAGTACCCATCATCTTCCCCCTCTAGGTGCTTGCAGGGTGCATATGGCTTATTTGGGCAAGTCAGGCTCAGTCAGCCAGAATGACAGATTATGAACCAAGCAGCAGAGCCCTGGGGGCCATAAGTGCCCCCCACCCACGGCCTCTGTCCAACTTGGAGGTCCTCGTAAGGGCATGTTCCACCACACCCTCCCCATCCCACCACCCATATTGAGGAAATTAGAGAACGTTCCCCTTGAAAAATATGGGGAAGGAAGGGATTCAGAAAGTAAATTTGTGTCACTGAGCTGACCATTTACCAAGTCATGCTCCTGACCAGGTTAACACCAGTACCTTTAAAGAGTAGACAATGTGGAGTTAAGGGATCTGCTCTACCATCGCCACGTGCTCCATTGTTTGAATCTAATTACTTGGCCTGGGTATTTTCTGCTTGGTGTCCCCAGCCTTTGAACCGTTTCCACAGGCAGACCTTTATAGAAAGGGTCTTTGAAAACCCTAAGGGTCTGCGATTCTGTCATTCTTTAAAGATGGATTTTTGATCCAAGTGGCTGAATTTCTCCTTTGCCTTCATTTCTTCACCAACACTCTTTGTTTGGTTAATGATCTTAAGTAAGAGTTCTCATCCTGAGGTCCAGAAGTGGACTTGAGCAATCCTGTGAATCTATGGAAATTGTGGGCACAAATTCTATGTGTATGTACATTTGCATAACTTTAATCAGATTCTTAAAGGGCTCCAAGACCTGTGTCTTGTCCCTGTACATTCATGATGTTCTCTAGACCAGGGCTTCCCCAATCAACGTGAAAGAACAGATTACAAGGTATGTGCCTGGGTCTCTATAGCTGGACAGGGCCAGGAATGGCTAGAACTTCTAAGCTGGTCATCTCCTGCCAAGAGCTGCCCAGTTGCTATAAAAATATTATTTTCTCTGTGTGCCACAGTGTATTACAGTGAACTACATACTCTTCACTTTTTTTTTTTTTTTTTTTAAAGTAAGCTTCACGCCCAACATGGGGCTTGAACTCATGACCCTGAGATCAGGAATTGCATGCTCCACTGACTGAGCCAGCCAGGCGCCCCTAAGCTCTTTCTTCACTTTTTTTTTTTTTAAGATTTTATTTATTTATTTGTTAGAGAGAGAGAGCACAGGCAGACAGAGAGGCAGGCAGAGGCAGAGGGAGAAGCAGGCTCCCTGCAGAGCAAGGAGCCCAATATGGGACTCGATCCCAGGACGCTGGGATCATGACCCTAGCTGAAGGCAGCTGCTTAACCAACTGAGCCACCCAGGCGTCCCTCTTTCTTCACTTTTATCCCATCCACCATCTTTGCTTTCTGCATCTCTTTCCTCATCTCCATGGCCTTAATCTTCCAGGAAGAAGCATGGCGTGGATTTGGCCACCTGTGGTACAATCAATCGGCATTTGTGTACCCTGGCAGGAAAGAAAATGCTGTTGTACTCTTCCCTTCCCGAAATGCTCCCTGCTTCCCACATCTGGGAATTTGCCTTGCCGGCCACATGGTAGTAAATGAGACCGGCTCATACTCCCTTTCCTGGGCGATTCCTTTTGCTGACTCCTTGCATCTGCCCCTTTCCTGTAGTAGCTCTCTCATCCAGAAGAAGTGTCTAGAAGAATCTCTATGCCAGATAAAAGACTGCCAGTTTCATTCCAGACATTCCTTAAAAACACTTTTATGCATTCTTTCCAACCAAGAAAGACGTTGACATCTTACATAGAATCCGTGTAGAACCAAGTTCAAGCTCATACATAACAAACAGGGCAGGCAAATTCTCTTGAGTGCCAGCTGACACAGAGCACCCTAAAAAGTTACCTTCCCAGCCCTCCCCTGCCCAAACCCCAGTTACCTTCCCAGCCCTCCCCTGCCCGAACCCCAAAACACACAAAAATCCTTATAGTCCTTGACCAGACAGGCCATCTGGGATGGGTCTCATCGCCTAATGCTCAGATCACATCATTTTCCTAGCAACAACTTTATAATTTTGGTAAACTAAGAAGTATTCCATCCACTTGGTTTGTTTATTTGCTTGTTTTTTGGTAATCTCTACACCCAGCGTGGGGTTCAAACTCAGGACCCCAAGAACAGGAGTCACAGGCTCTTCCGACTGCACCAGGGGGCGCCCCAATGTGCCACCCCCTGAGAATTAATTTATGATTCAGATTTTTGTAGGAAGGACTGCAACAAAACGTTGACAGTTGTCCACTATACTTCAGCTGTCCATTTCAAAGCCCTAAATGCCTAATTAAATATTTTTCTAGCCCACACTGCGTTTCTGTTAGAGAAGAAAGCTGTCTTTCTGCCTTTTACCAGTCATCCAGTCTGACAAACCAAAATGTCAAGCACCCTTCCTAACATCTTCAAAACTTCCTTCCTTCGTCCCTGAACCACCTCCCCCTAGACACAATCCTGACCCCTAACTCCTTCATCAATACACCATTTCAAAAAATACTTCTGAGGAAAAGAAATGGCTGCTAAGCCATAAGGAACTAGAAGCACATATTTCTTAAATATATAGCCACGATGTTACTAACGAGGAGGTTATGTGCCATACAATTAGGAACGCATACAATTAGGAACAGAAGGTCAAGGATATGGGTGTTGCTCTCCTTTCAGGACGGCACTGGGGGAGTCTCCCTAACCTGTCCCTGTCACAGAGCCCCCAGTCCGCAGATTTCATTTTGCTGTCCAAGGAAAACCACAGACCCACAAAGAAGTCTTTCCTAGAAACCTACCACCACTAACTCTGAAATAACAAATTAATTCTTCTTAGACTATTTCCAGCTGTCGTTAGAAAGGTCTCCCATCTGGGTGCTCCTGGAAAGCATTACTGTCAGCCTTCCAGGCCGTTGCTGAAGAATATTTATACGAGATGAGCTACTTCCTTCTTAATGAAACTGACAACCGGACTGAATTCAGGATCACTTTACTTGAAGGATATAATCTCTGGCAAATCCTTTAAGAAAGCCATCCTATCACTTTTCCGTGTATTTTAGAAGTGGGATGTATCTGAAAAAAATGCCTGAAAATCACTAGCTGTCATTTTAAAACTGACTTTTTCAGCCAATATCTGGAGTTAGAAAAATCTATGCCATGGGGCCCCCAAAATAAAATAAATATAGGCAATATTACATTTTTTAGAATAAAATAATGTAGATTTGCAAGTTGCAAAAAAATTAAAAAAAAATTTTTTTTAAGATTTTATTTATTTATTTATTTGACAGAGAGAGACCGAAGTAGGCAGAGAGACAGGCAGAGAGAGAGAGGGGGAAGCAGGCTCCCTGATGAGCAGAGAGCCCGATGTGGGGTCGATCCCAGGACCCTGGGATCATGACCTAAGCGGAAAGCAGAGGCTTTAACCCACTGAGCCACCCAGGCGCCCCTAAATATTGTGTTTAAAACGTTTGCTGAGTTGACAGAAAATGAAATGCTCTGCTCCCATCTGTATCCATTCCAACAGAGGATTTACTGGTTATTATTCACTAACCTTAAGTGTGCTCCAGCTTTTGAAGGGAGAGATGAACACAGCTGGGAGTGGGGACATACTGCAGACATTTGCAGGGTGATTATAAACAAATGAAAGATTAAGTACACCCCAAAATCAGCGTCTTACTCACATCACATACAATGTAGATCATGCTAATTTTACCTGATTGGGAAATCAGAAGAATTCTGATTTACTCGATTGGAAATTTGTGTGATACCGATGACTAACAATATTCCTTATCTTGTCAAGAGGAGCCACTTGAATGTCATTCGTGGTGATGTCTGTTTCTGTTTTCTCTTTTTAAACATTTTTTTGTGCTCACTTCGGCAGCACATATACTCTTTTTAAACATTTTTTAAATTTAACTTTTTTTTTAAAGAATTTATTTATTTATTTGAGAAAGAGCAACATAGATAGCAAGAGCGAGCAGGAGAGGGGAAGAGAGAGAAGCAGGCTCCCCGTTGAGCAGGGAGCCTGAAGCAGGGCTGGATCCCAGAACTCCGGGATCATGACCTGAGCCAAAGGCAGCCACTTAACTGACTCAACCATCCAAATGTCCCCCTTACTTTTTTTTTAAAGATTTATTAAAGATTTTAAAGATTTATTTATTTATTTTGGAGAGACCCATGTGGTAGCGGGTGGGGGGATGGGCAGAGGGAGAGAATCATCTGGCAGACTCCCGGCTGGGCTGATCCCATGATCTCACCCATGAGATCACAAACCATGAGATCACCACCTGAGCCAAAACCAAGAGTTGGACAATTAACTGACGGAGCCACCCAGGAGCCCCATTTCTCCCTTACTTTTAGTTGCTAATGATTTAATGGTAATGAAACTTCCCTTTTCTTTTTGTATTCTTTTACTCAAGAGTTAAAATATGTTTTAACATCTTTTCATTTTCCTTTTGATCTAGCTAATACCTAAAGCTGCTTTCATTTTACTTCTCTTTTAAAAAGATGCTATTAATTATTTTTTATTTAACATATTTATTTATTTTTAGAAACAGAGAGAGAGAGGGGTGGGGGAAGGGACAAAGGGTGAGGGAGGGAGAGAACCCAGAGTGGTAGAAATACAGGTACTAATTCTCCAAGAAGTGGGAGGGAGTTAGGAAGTGGAGACGTGGGCATGGGTGCCTGTAGGATGAGACAGAAAGAAGGGGAATGGGACACAGAGCCTCTGAGGGGTCATGGAGTGGATGCGAGTCGTGCAAACGGTATGAACCGCACAAGAATTCTGACACAAGGGGCGGCATTTCCCTGTATTGCAGCCACTGACCCAAGAACAGACGTGCTGTCCCCGAACAACCTGCCTCCCCTGGGCTTCCTTCCATTCCAGGCTGCCTGTCTCCAGCTTCAGCTCTTCCCCAGCCT